>PVJS01009315.1:0-50674 GCA_004027185.1 Glis glis
AAAAAAAAAAAAAAAAAAAAAAAGAAAAAAGAAAAGGGTTGTAGGGGCCGGGCATGGTGGCACATGCTTGTAATCCCAGTACTTGGGAGGCGGAGAATGGAGGATCTGTGTTCGCGGCCAGCCTCAGCTAATTAGTGAGGCCCTCTGCAACTTCGTGAGACCCAGTTTCAAAATAAAGGATAAAAAATAGGGCTGGGGGTGTAGCTCGGAGGTAGAACGCCCCTGGGTTCAATCCCCGGTACCGCAAAAAAAAAAAAAAAAAAGAAAGGGGTTGTAGGTCATTGTATAGCCATTGATGCCTAGGCTTGGGAGTTCTGGTCATTCTGAATTCCTACTTTGTAGAAGATGTTAGACCTGGGTGGTAGGCCAAAACAGCAGTAATCTCCCATGCAGCTTGTTCTCCTTCCTCAGATTCTCCTGCCCCTGAGGCTTCTGCCCTTTCCCAGGAAGAGAACCCGAGAAATCAGCTAATGGCACTTATGCTCCTCACAGCCCAGCCCCAGGTGAGCTTTGCCTGCTCTTTCCTTCCTGTCTCACTGCCCTCTCTCATCCTAGTGCTGGGGCGTCCTATCAGCTCCCATTTGTAAATCAATAGCCATGCTATTGAAAGACAGACTTTACCTGAGGTCTCCCTGGGTGTCCATTGCACACCTCATGGCCTCTCACTGTGGCCCTTCCCAGAAGTGAAAGGAACCTTCTTTTTTTGGTGGTGGTGCTGGGGATTGAGCCCAGAGGCACTTACCTCCAAGCTACACCCCCAGCGCTATTTTATTTTTATTTTGAAACAGGGTCTTGTTAGGTTGATGAAAGTCTCACTAGTTGCTGAGACTGTCCTCGAACCTGCAATCCTCCTGTCTTAGCCTCCCAAGTACTGGGATTATAAGCATGTGCCACCATGCCTGGCTGAAAGGAACCTTTTGACCTGTTATTTCAGGAGTTGGTGATGTTTGAGGAGGTATCGGTATGCTTCACTTCTGAGGAATGGGCATGTCTGGGCCCAATTCAGAGGGCCTTGTACTGGGATGTGATGCTGGAGAATTATGGAAATGTGACCTCCCTAGGTAAGTACTCTTTCTCCCTTAATTCTTTGTGCAGGGGGAGGGGAGCACTGGGGATTGAAACCAGAGGCATTCTACCTTTGAACTACACCCTCAGCCCTATTTTTTTTATTTTTTGGTACTGGGGATTGAACCGAGCTACACCCCTCAGCCCTTATTTATTATTTGTTTTTAAATTTATTTTTGTGTACTGAAGATTAAACCCATGGGTTCTACCTCTAAGCTATACCTCCAGCCCTGTTTTATTTTTTATTTTGAAACGGTCTCACTAAGTTGCGGAGGGCCTCACAAAGCTGCTGAGGCTGGCTGTGAAACTGCGATCCTCCTGTCTCAGCCTCCCAAGTACTGGGATTACAGGTGTGCACCTGGCTGTGAAACTGCCATCCCCCTGTCTCAGCCTTCCAAGTACTGGGATTACAGGTGTGCACCACCGTGCCCAACTCGTGTCTGTAGTTTTTTTTCTTTTTATGTCACTGTTTTGTCTGGTTTCACTATCAGAGTAATACTGGCCTTATAGAATGAGTTGGGAAATGGTTCTAGTTCTTCTGTTTATTGGAACAGCTTATGAAGAAATGGTTCTAATTCTTTTAATGTTTGGTGACATTTACCAGTGAAGCAGTTGGCCAGGACTTTTCTTTGTGGGTATTTATTTTTACTATTAGTGTTATTATTGTTATTAATTGATTCAGTTTCTTTATGTGTTATAGACTTAGTCATATTTCCCATTTCTTCTTGAGTCAGTTTTAGTGGTTTGTGGCTTTCTAGAAATTTTCCCATTTTATCTAAGTTGACTAATTTGTTGGTACAGAATCATTCATAGTAGTCCCTTATAATCCTTTTTATTTCTTCAGGGTCACTGGTACTCCCCAGAAGGGGTAACTGCAGAGCTTAGTGTTTAAGGGTGTAGGTACAGAGCATGTAGCAAGTTGCAGAGCAAGAAGAAGAGCAGTTCAGAAAGAGAGAAGGGTGTGGGCAGTGATAGGCCAGAAAAAAAAAACATGTGTTTGGGCAGCTGCATGTAGTTCGCCATGGCCCTATCTGGGGCCGTAAGAGATCCTGACAAGGGTTAATACCAGAAAAACAGGCAGATGATGGGTGAAGCATGTCTTGAACTAGGTTGGTCATGTGTGCTTTATCCCTTAAGCAATGAAGAGTTATATTTGAGCAGGTAAATGACATAATCAAATTTACTGATTGGGAAGATCATTGACCATGGAGTACGCATGGATCAGGGCAAATGGGAGACAAGGGGGTTTGGAGATAAGGACCTTTATTTCTTACAGGTGTCACCAAAGATTGCTGAAAGTAATGCGCTCCCTTTATTATTTGTTTTTTTACCAAGTCCCCTAAAGTTTAGTAGGCCCACACATAGTCTGATTCCCACACTAAAACATCAGGTAGCTTAACCAGGTATTAGCTACTAATACAAGAATTGCTAAATTTTTACCACATTCCATCTTGATTTAGCCACTTGTAATACTTCTACTTCCTTAAAGCTTGCTTCATTATGTAAAGGAGAGCTTCCTCCACCAGCAGCCAGTTTGACTTGTGAAAACTCCTTGATCTAATCTCCGTGGACTGGAAAACTGAAGCGCCAGTATTGGCTAGGCCCAAGAGACACACGAGCATCCATGTGGGCAAGTCGTCAGCAATGTGAATGGAAGTCCTGCCTTAGTCGTAGAGGGAGGGGCAGTGAGATAAGATACCAGGGCTGACCTGAGAACATCAGTAGGTGAAGTTAATGTGTATTAGATACTTCACCTCCTCACCCTTCTCATATTTAAAGAAGTTTATAATGAAATAAAATATCTCATTTTCTTTTTTTTTTTTTTTTTGCGGTACCGGGGATTGAACCCAGGGGCGTTCTACATCCGCGCTACACCCCTGGCCCTATTTTTTTTATACTTTATTTTGAAACCGGGTCTCACGAAGTTGTGGAGGGCCTCACTAAGTAGAGAGTAAGAGAGAGAGAGAGAGAGACAGAGACAGAGAGAGAGAGAGAGCGCTGAGGCTGGCCGCGAACCTGGATCCTCCGGTCTCTGCCTCCCAAAGTACTGGGATTACAATCATGCGCCACCAAGGCCGGGCAAAATATCTCATTTTCTTTTGGGGAGCCCCACTGGGGATTGAGCCCAGAGGCATTCTGCCTCTGAGATAAACTCCCAGCCCTATTTTATTTTTATTTTGAAACAGTCTCACAAAGTTGCATAGGGCATTGCTAAGTTGCTGAGGCTGTCCACAAACCTGTGATCCTTCTGTTTCAGCCTCCCAAGATCTAGGATTACAGGCTTATTGCACCACACCTGGCTCTATACTCATTTTCTATGTCTTTTGTCTCTATTCAGGTTGAAGAAAAATATTTTATATCAAAGAGGAAATAATGTTACTATTGTGTGTGTGTTTGCGTGTGCAGGTGCACATGCGTTTGCTGGGTAAGAACCCAGGGGCATTCTACCTTCAAGATATACCCTAGCTCTTTTTTATTTTTTATTTGGAAACAGGGTCTCACAGAGTTGCTCAGAGCCTTGCTAAGTTTCCAAGGCTGGCTTTGAACCTGTGATCTGCCTGTCTCAGTCTCCCAAGCACTGGGATTATGGGCATGTGCCATCATGTAATGTTACTATTATTAACATGATTTTACTTATTAGATGATTTGAGGAACTGGCTCCTAATTTCCTCACACTTGGGTAGTTTAGAAGTAAACTTAAAAATGTGAAAAATAATTTCACATTTAAAACTATCTGAGAACGTTAGAGTAGAAAGGGACCTTGAAGATTAACTATTTCAGCCTTATTTTCAAATTGTCTTATGTTTTTTATTCTGCATATATCTATGTATATATTTTTTTCATTCTGTATTTCTTTTACTTTTTGTGTCAAACTAGGTAAGGGAATCCAACACAGACATGATGTTTTTGTGATATGAATTTAAAATTTCTATTCACCAATTTTAAAAAGAATAGGAGTTGTATGTGAATTCTCAGAATTATGTTTTCTGTAGGTTAATTGGTTTCAACCAGTTAAAAAGTGTTGATGCACTTGTCCGTCCTCCCTTCCTCCCTCCCTTCCTTCCTTCCTTTTTGTATGTGTGGTACTGGGGATTGAACCCAGGGGCATGTTACCTCTGAACTACACCCTAGTCCTTTGTATTTTTTTACTTTGAAACAGGGTCTTGAGAAGTTACTGCACACTGGCCATGAACCTGCAATTCTCCTGTCTCAGCCTCTAGAGTACTAGGATTACAGGTGTGCACCACTATGCCCAGCTTACTTGGCTTTTCAAAAATTAAAATTGCTTTTCATAGTCCTTAGGTATATTTTCCCTAGTTTAAAGTGTCTATCTTCCTAACAGAAGGAAATTAAAAGGACAATTCTTCCTAAGCCAAATCGTTCTTCCTATTCTGTCCAGCTTCTTGGGCCTCAGGTCTGAACTGTCTACATAAGATCTCATGTTCTGCTGGGCGTGGTGGTGCACGCTTGTAATCCCAGTACTTGGGAGGCGGAGACTGGAGGATCAGGGTTCGCGGCCAGCCTCAGCTACTTAGGCCCTCCACAACTTTGTGAGACCCAGTTTCAAAATAAAGGATAAAAAATAGGGCCAGGGGTGTAGCTCGGAGGTAGAATGCCCCTGGGTTCAATCCCCGGTACTGCAAAAAAAAAAAAAAAAAAAAAAAAGATCTCATGTTCTCTCTCTGATCTTCCTTGCATCTATTTTCTCAGCATTATTTTTATGTTTTCCATCTGGGTCCTGGAGAAAAGAACTTAGAAATATCTAAGAGTGAGTTGTGTGTTAATTTATTCACAACATCTTGCTGGTATAGTATTCTGCTTTGTGCTTTGATTTAATGAAAGATTTCTCCTTTATGTATACATATAAAGGTATATCCTTCTAGGGGGTTGGGAATGTAGCCATGTTGTAGAGCACTTGCCTGGGATATGCAAAGCCCTGGGTTTCATTCTCAGCACTGCCAAAAAAAAAAAAAAAAAAAAACGGATCCTCCTAGCATGTTTTTAAGTCATGTAAAGATCCTGTTTTCACCACCATTGGGACCTGATGACATTTGCATTTTTAATTGCTTTTACCAGAATGGGAGACCATGATTGAGAATGAGGAAGTGACATCAAAGCCAAGCATTTCCCAAAGAGCAGACTCTCAGAAAGGAACATCAAAGAGAGTTCAAGGAGGTGCTCCCCAGGTGCTTGATTATGAAGAGCGTGAGTGGCAAGCTCTGGCAAGTCAGTGGGAAAATGAAACTGGGGAAAGGATAGATACAGTGAAGAGAGATTCCCTTTGTGAACAAGACAAGAAGAGAAGGACTCCACCAGAAAAACGAGGCCGGAAGTGGAAGGAAGTTGGAGAAAGCTTGACTTTAGGGTCAGCTCTTTCTGAAAGTTTAATAGGTGCTGAAGGAAAGAAGCACTATAAGTGTGATATATGTTTTAAACATTTTAATAAAATTTCCCATCTTATAAACCATCGGAGAATCCACACTGGTGAAAAACCTCATAAGTGCAAGGAGTGTGGAAAAGGCTTTATTCAGCGCTCAAGCCTTCTGATGCACTTACGGAACCATTCCGGGGAGAAACCTTACAAATGTAATGAATGTGGGAAAGCATTCTCTCAGAGCGCATATCTTCTAAACCATCAGCGGATCCACACTGGGGAGAAGCCTTATAAATGTAAAGAGTGTGGGAAAGGCTTCTATAGGCATTCAGGCCTCATTATACATCTAAGACGCCATTCAGGGGAGAGACCTTATAAATGTAATGAGTGTGGGAAGGTTTTCTCCCAGAATGCTTATCTCATTGACCATCAGAGGCTTCATAAAGGAGAAGAACCTTATAAATGTAATAAGTGCCAGAAAGCTTTCATTCTGAAGAAGAGCCTCATTCTACACCAGAGAATCCACTCTGGGGAAAAACCCTATAAATGTGAGGAATGTGGAAAAACCTTTGCTCAGAACACCTACCTTGTTGACCACCAGCGACTCCACAGTGCAGAGAACCCTTACAAGTGTAAAGAGTGCGGGAAAGTTTTCATTCGAAGTAAAAGCCTCCTTTTACACCAGCGAGTCCACACAGAGAAGAAAACCTTTGCTTGTAAAAAGTGTGGGAAGATTTTCAGTTCCAGGTCCAACCTCCTTGACCATAAGCGGATGCACAGCAGGGAGAAACCTTACAAGTGTACCGAGTGTGGGAAAGCCTTCACACAGAGTGCTTACCTGTTTGACCATCAGAGACTCCACAATGGAGAGAAGCCCTATGAATGTAGTGACTGTGGCAAGGTTTTTATTCTGAAGAAGAGCCTCCTGTTACATCAGCGGTTCCACACTGGAGAGAATCTCTATGAATGTAAAGACTGCGGCAAGGTCTTTGGTTCAAACAGAAACCTTATTGACCATGAGAGACTCCACAGTGGGGAGAAGCCATACGAATGTCGAGAGTGTGGGAAAACCTTTATTATGAGCAAAAGTTTCATGGTCCATCAGAAACTCCATACACAGGAGAAGGCCTACAAATGTGAGGATTGTGGAAAGGCTTTCAGTTACAATTCAAGCCTGCTCGTGCATCGGAGAATCCACACTGGAGAAAAGCCCTTTGAATGTAGTGAGTGTGGGAGAGCGTTCAGTTCAAACAGAAACCTCATTGAACACAAGAGAATCCACAGTGGGGAGAAACCCTATGAGTGTGATGAGTGCGGCAAATGCTTCATTCTGAAGAAAAGCCTCATTGGCCATCAGAGAATTCACACGAGGGAAAAATCCTACAAGTGCAGTGACTGTGGGAAAGTCTTCAGTTACCGTTCAAACCTGGTAGCCCATCAGAGAATCCACACTGGTGAGAAGCCGTATGCATGCAGTGAGTGTGGGAAAGGCTTCACCTACAACAGAAACCTGATCGAACATCAAAGGATTCACAGTGGGGAGAAAACCTATGAATGTCATGTATGTAGAAAAGTCCTTACCTCTAGTAGAAATCTCATGGTACATCAAAGAATCCACACTGGAGAGAAACCTTATAAATGCAGTGAGTGTGGCAAAGACTTTAGTCAGAATAAAAACCTCGTCGTACATCAGAGAATGCACACTGGGGAAAAGCCCTATGAGTGTGAGAAGTGTAGGAAATCCTTCACTTCTAAAAGGAATTTAGTTGGCCACCAGAGAATCCACACAGGGGAGAAACCCTATGGGTGTAATGACTGCAGTAAAGCTTTTAGGCAAAGAAAAAACCTTACTGTACATCAGAAAGTTCACACAGATGAAAAACCCTGTGAATGTGGTGAATCCGAAAAAGAATTCTCTCTGACTTCAAATCTTAATCTTCAGCAGAAACTTCTCAGTGTGGAGGAATTCTCTTGGCTTCAAAATACCAGTGAGTCCAAGTTAGAGATTCAGAAAATCTAGTGGAGGGCTGGGGATATGGCTCAGTGGTAGAGCACTTGGTAGAATGGACAAGTCGCTGGATTTGACCCCCAACACCATAGAAAAGAAAAGAAAAACATAGTGGCATACGTAAAATGGAATAGAATCCTACTTAAGTTGTGTGGAGGAACACTCTGTGGTTTCTAGAGGAACAAATTGATGATCATCTCTTTTTAAGACAAGTGGAAGAACATTAATCTACACTTTCAAGTTTAGAAAGATAATCCAAATTCTAGGTAAAGGATCCTCTGTTCCAGACCATTTATTATGACTCTGGAAAAATACCTTGAAACTGGGTTGATATCTTGTTAAGATGTAATGGTGTAGTTGTAAATGATAGCAAAAATATCTTCGTATTAAAAAGTGGACACTGAGCTGGGTGTGGTCATGCATGCTTGTAATCCCAGAACTTGCGATGCTGAGAGGAGGATTGAAGGTCTGAAGCCAGCCTCAGCAACATAGTGGGACCTGTTTTAAAGTAGTTAAAAAAGGGCTGGGGGTGTAGCTCTTAGGAAGAATGCCCCTGGGGTTCAATCCCCAGTACCCCCCCAAAGTGGACACATTGTTTCAGAAAATAAGAGTATTGTACATTTTAAAGATGGCATCACATCTACAGAAAGGCTATACAGACAGTATGATCCAAACATGAGAGATGTAGAATTGAACTGGCAAGAGTCTGCTGTTTAAGAACAACCTAAGAGGGGTGCTAGGTTTAGAATCAAGACCTAGATATGGGTTCTCTTTCCCTTGCTAACTGTGTGATGTTATTAAGTCTGCCTCTAGGCCTCAGTTTCTCTGTCAGTCATATGTTGACATAATGCCTACCTCTCAGGGTGGTTGTTGTGAGGGTTAAGTGAAAGGATATTTGTGAAAGTACTTTGTGAAATCATTCACTTGTCAATAAAGTTGGGTAAAATAGGTGTATGGTCAAAATCCAGAACATGGCATAGGAACATTCATTACCATTAGAATGAAGAGGATTCCCTGAATCTCAACAAAACTCGTTTTTACAAGTGGAAATATGGTGGATTGCTAACCTTGGAATTTAGTACTCTTAAGAAGACTTTTAAAACACAGCTTTAAAATGTCTATGAAAGTTAATGTACAAAACGCCTACTTTGTTTTCATGGAGAAATATTATATAGCCAGACATTAACAGTGATGCCAAAGGGAGCAGCTCCTCTTTCAGTCTTTGAACGTGGCCCTGAGTAGATGTAGCTCATCGGCGCGGAAGGACAGTCCTGTGGTGCTTTCCTCGTTCACAGGGAGAAATCTACAAGCCCATCCGTGAGCAATGATCCCTGCCATGGTCATTCTCCGTTCCAATCACAGTGACTCATTGCTTCATGTGCTGGCTTGCTACTCACAAAACATTCTGTCCCAGCACTTAGTTTACTTGATAAGTTTTTCACACGGAGCCTAGCCCTTCATGGTAAGCCAATGCAGAATCCACTTCTGGGGTGCCACTGCCCTTTGGTTATTCGTTCAGCCTGTTGCCCTACTGTACATTTAGAGGTTTAATTCAACCAATATTCTTGAGTTGGTAATTTTATGTTGCAGTTCTCAAAACTCCGTTTTTGCAGGTGGACTCAATGCCTGTATATCAGGATTGCGTTTTCTAAATTAGTAATATCAGAGTGGTGTGCTGAATATTGTGAATGTTATTAGTTCAACCCCAAAGCTCCTTGAGGGGTGTTTCCACCACACTGGATTAAAAGGTACCCCAGTGTGACAACTGGAAGGGGCCCATGGTTTAACGTCTTAGGACCAGGATGAATCATTCTGCCACTTGCCTTGGACAAATCTCTTCACTTCTTGGAGCCTTGATTTCCTCATCAGCTAAACAAGAAAAAAAAAACTGCCTCACAGAGTTATGAGGCAATGAAAATGCTTCATATCCACGCTGTGGAAGAACTGCCCCAGATTATATAATAATTGCAAGGTGCATACATACTTCAGCAATGGACAAAGCTGGCTTTACCTCATAACTAAGTAACAAAATATAACATTGCTAAGACTGAGCCCATGTACTATGCCTCCTCGCGTGATGTAATAAGCTAAAAATTTAGCCTGAATTTAGTCAGAGGAACAGGATAAAAGACACTAAGAGACAAATCCAGAAGGCCTGATGTATAAGAAAACTGCTCTAGATACTTGAAATCAAGTCTTGATGAAAGGGAAAGGAGAATGATAATTATTGAAGCTGGGTAAGTACACTTGGAGTTCCCTATACTGTCCTCTGCTTTTGTGTATGTACGGAAATTTCCATTATGAAAGGTAATTTCATTACAAATTAAAAATAATCATAAAAAGAGGGTGAGGATTTTGTTTTTTAAAGACACTAAGGAACCTAACATACAATGGGCCAGAGTTACAGAAATGGCCAGTTGGTTTTTGGAAGAGCTGCCAAAGCAGTTCAATGGAGGAGGGCTATCCTTTTCAGCAAAGGCTGCTGGAGCAATTCTGTATCCACAGTGGGGGAAACCCACACAGTGTTCAGGATAGCACTAAGCAAAGAACTTGCAGATGACATCAAGAGCATGCTTCATAAAAGGGAAAACATGATAAATCAGACTTCATCAAAATTAAAACAATTTGCTCTGCAAAAGTGTATGTGAGCTGGGCATGGTGGTGCACGCTTGCAATCCCAGTACTTGGGAGGCTGAGACAGGAGGATCCAGGTTCTCAGCCAGCCTCAGCTACTTAGTGAGGCCCTCTGCAACTTAATGAGACCCTGTTTCAAAATAAAGAATAAAAAATAGGGCTGGGGTGTAGCTTGGAGGTAGAATGTCCCTGGGTTCAATCCCCAGTTCTACAAAAAAAAAAAAGTGTGTGTACGTGTTTGTGTTGTACTGGGTATTGAAACCCGGGGCGTTGTACCTCTGAGATATACCTCTACCCTTTAAATGTTTTATTTTGACACAGGGTCTTGCTAATTTGCTGAAGTTGGCCTGGAACCTGCAATCCTCCTGTCTCAGAATGGGATTACAGGTATGCCCCACCACTCCTGGCTGCAAAAGACCCTTTTAAGAGGATTACATGCTGGAAAAGACATTACAGACTGGTAGGAGATATTTGCAAATTATATATCCAACAATAGATTTGTATCTTGATTAGATAACTCCAAATATTAATAGTAAAAAGTAAACCCAGTTAGAAATGTGCAAAAGATAGTGTCATTTTTCCAAAATATAGATGGCAAATAAGCAAATAAAAAGATGTTCACCATCATTAACTATTAGGGAAATTCAAATTAAAATCATGAGATACTTCTATGCACCCATCAGAATAGCTTAAAAATTTTTTAATTGCAAGGATGCAGAAAAACGATTTCATATGTTAGTAGGAGTATAAAACGGTACAACCACTTTTGAAGGTAACTTGGCACTTTTTTTTTTTTTTTTGGCGGTACCAGGGATTGAACCCAGGGGCGTTCTACCTCTGCGCCACACACCCGGCCCTTTTTTTATACTTTCTTTTCAAACCAGGTCTCACAAAGTGCAGAGGGCCTCACTAAGTAGACAGAGACAGAGACAGACAGACAGACCTGGGTTCAATCACCGGTACCACAAAAAAAAAAAGAAAAAGAAATGTTCATAGCAGCTTTAATTTTTGTGGTGCTGGGGATGAAACCAAAGGGCATTCTACCTTTGAACTACACCCCCAGCCCTATTTTATTTTTTATTTGGAAACAGGGTCTCACAAAGTTGCTGAGAGCTTCATAAGTTGCTGAGGCTGACGTGTGAGTGTGTGTGGGGGACATTGGGGATTGAACCCTTGAACATTCTACCTCCTAGCTACCACCCCAGCCCTATTTTATTTTATTTTGAAACAGGGTCTTGCTAGGTTGATCAGAGTCTCACTAATTGCTGAGGGTGTCCTTGAACCTGCAATCCTCCTGTCTCAGCCTCCCAAGGACTGGGATTACAAGCATGCACCACCATGACTGACTGAGGCTGGCTTTGAACCTGGGAGTCTTCTGTCTTAGCCTCTCAAGTACCAGGATTGCAGTTGGGTGCCACCACACCCGGCAGCAGCTTTATTCTTAGTAGTCAAGACTTTTGGACAACCCAAGTATCCCTCATCAGGTGGTTAAAACTGTTATATCTATACCATGGAATACTTAGTGCTTTACAGTAAGATGGAGTGACCCATTGATTCCACAGCTCGAATGAACTGTAAGGGAATTAATGTTGATTGAAAATATCCATCTCAAAATGTCATATAATGCCCAATTCTGTTTATATAATATTCTCAAAATGACAAAACTATAGAAATGAGAGATTAATGATTGCCAGAGGTTAGGGATAGTGTAAGGGAGAAGCGTTGATTTATAAAGGGATAGTACTAGCCAGGTCTGGGGACTCACTCTAATCCTAGGACTTTTATTAAAAAAAAAATTTCAGAATAGAAAACAATTTTAAAGGGCTGGGTGTGTAGCTCAGAGGTAGAATACCTCTACTACCAAAATAAATAAAGGGGTGGCACCTGGGAGGTTGGTGATAGGACAGTTGTATATTTTGATTGAGGTAGTTACACAAATTACACGTGATACAATGATGGAAGTGTATACATACACTGATGGATGTAGATTTACTGATCTTGTTATTATGGTTATATAAGATGTAACCATGGGGGGAATGAGGTGAAGGTTGCTATTTTCAAAACTTTCTGTGAATTTATCATTTAAAAATAAAAAGTACAACAACAAAAACCACACCAGAAATACTAAAGAACCACCTGGCCCTGTGGCCCATACGTGTAATCCTCGTACTTGAGAGGCTGAGACAGGAGAATCGCAGGTTCAAGGCCAGCCTCAACAATTTAGCAAGACCCTGTTTCGAATAAAAAGGGCTGGGGGTCTAGCTCAAAGATAAAATGTGTTTGAAGACAGTTGGAGAGATTTGAAAATGACTGCATATTAGATTTTGTTAGGGAATTATTCTCTGAGCTACTCCCCCAGCCCTAGTTTTTTATTTTGAAACACGGTCTCACTAAGTTGTGGAGGGCCTCACTAAACTGCTGAGGCTGGCCTCCAACCTGCGATCCTCCTGTGTCAGCATCCCAAGTGTTTGGATTACAGGCGCGAAAATAGTCTTTTTCTTAAGGGAAGCATGTTGAGTATTGGCTACGACGCGTTTCGCTGTTAACTTTCAAAACAGTATCTCTAAGTAGATAGAAGGCGAAATGTTCATTGTTGAGCCCCGTGCAGGATCTGGGTGTTCAGTGCGTCCTTCTTCCTGCTGTTCCGCACGGTTTGACATTTTCGAAATCGAGCGTGTGGGGGACTCGCCCGGGGCTTGCTGGACCGCCGCGTCGCGGCTGCAGACCGCGCCGCCCGGGCCCGGCTCGCACGCCCACCGAGCGGCCCACCGAGCGGCCCACCGAGCGGCCCGCTGGGCTCCTAGAGCGGCCCGCCGGGCTCCTAGAGCGGCCCGCCGGGCTCCTAGAGCGGCGGCCGGCGGCGCGGGGCCGGAAGCCCACCCCGCGGCACTTCCTGTCCGGTCATTGTTCTCTCCGCCGCGGGTCCCGGTCCCGGCGCCGGCCTCGGGCTGCGGAGCGGGAGCGGTGAGCGGGGAGCCGGGCGGGCTCGGTGCCGGGGAGCCGGGGTACAGGGGAGCGGAGGGTGACTGTCCCGGAGCCCCGCGCCCCGCCTCGCAGCCCCGGCCCCTCGGCGCGGGCCGACCCGGCGGGGAAGGCAGGACCACCTCGGCGCGTGGGAGGGGACGGGGCGGCCGGGGAGGGGAGCGGGCCGGGGTGCCGGGGAGCGGACCGGGTACCGGGGTGCTGGGGAGGGGACGGGGTGCCGGGGAGGGGAGCGGGCCGGGGTGCCGGGGAAGGGACGGGGCAGCGGGGGAGGGGAGCGGGCCGGGTACCGGGGTGCCGGGGAGGGGACGGGGTGCCCAGCCCCGCGACAGTCCCGGAGGCCCGCAGCCCGGCCCCCTCGGCGCGGGCTGACCCGGCAGGGAAGGCAGGACCACCTAGGCGCGTGGGGAGAGGAGCCGACCGGGACGCCTCGGAGAGCGCGGGGCGAATCGGAGGACAATACTCGGAGTGGGCAGGTCTCCTGCGCACAGGACGGAGCCTGCCTCCAGGCCTCCCGACTAGGCAGAACGAAGCTGGTCGAGGAAAGACCGGTCCTCCAGAATTCAGATTTGACGCAGGGATGAAAGTATCGCCTTACTCTAGAAATTGCATGTGTATGACAGTATGATCGCTTCAACAGCTGCAAGGGATTCAGTGAAATTCAGCACCTTTTCCTAGTATAGCATCTAACTAGAACAGAAAATGTCAATCTCCTCATTATCAGCTAAAATAGTAAGACTTGCCAGGCGTGGTGGCGCACGCTTGTAAGCTCAGTATATGGGAGGCTGAGGCAGGAGTATCACAGGTTCAAGACCAGTCTCAGCAATTTAGCGAGACTCAGCAACTAGTGAGACGCTGTTTCAAAACAAAAAATAAAAAGGGCTGGGGGTGTGTCTCAGAGGCAATGGTAGAATGCCCCTGGGTTGAATCCCCAGTACCAAAAAAAATTTTTTTTGACTCACAAATAAAAACCTTGCCAGTTTAGCCATGGTAAAGGGGTACTGCTAATTAGTGGTGGTGTGACTTGATGGGGTGCTTTTGGAAAGCAATTTGGCTTTACGTACTAACTGTAAAATCCTTAAACCAGCAATCCCTGTGCTTATTCTAAAGGAGTAATACAGGAACAGAAAAAAACTAGTTGCACAGAAAAGTTTCTAACTATTAAAAATAAACTGGAAACAGTCAAGACTCCTTTTACTAAAGAAATAGTTCATAACAAGGGATGGTTAAGTTATAGCCATCACTTAGAATACCATGCCAGAATGAGGCATACATAGACTATAATTGAAAGAGCACTAAGACAACCGTGAAATTTGGAACTTGAATTTAAAAATAGCGCAGGTTGCTGAACAGTGTGATCTAATGTATGTTTTTTGAAAAATAAGCAGGAGGTATGACAGTGTACATATGTGAAAGTAAATACAGAGACGGGATCAGGATGCCCATGTAGACAGATAACTATGTGTGTGAGTGTGTGTGTGACATTTAATTCTATATATTTCTGGATTGATCTTTTTCAATGACAGTGAAAATTTATCAATAACATAGCATACTGTATAGCAGTTAAAATAAGCATGAAGAATGATAATATGAAAATTTATAGTTTTGAGAGTAATACTGGATCTCACAGACATTTGGAAGATGGAAAATGCAAAAATCACACAAAAGAACCTCAAAAGCACTGTAATTACATCACATGGAGATGAATCCCCACTCCTAAGATGATTTATAGACTTCTAGGATTTTTCTTGGGATTTGTTTGTTCATGATAGTTTTTTATCCTTGGCAATAAAGACACTGTTGTGTTGTAATAGTCTTTTTATAAACCACTATGATGATAATTGTGAAAACATGTTCCCAAAACAAAACGTTTATGAAATGTTAATTATTATTGGTCTGTATGGAGGCATTTCCCTTAAAAGAAATATCTTTATTTTTCAAGTTTTTATAATTAAAATGTTAACTTTTAATTAGAAAAAATGTTATGTAAAACTATTTGCATTTAACTATTTATGGTTCAACCCTTTCTACCTTATGAGGGAGTAGTAGAACATTCCCTGTGCTATAGTGGCCACTGGCCAGGCACTGGCAAAATAGGCCCGTGAGTTAAGCAGCATCAAAACAAGTTTGTGCTGGGGCTAACAATGTTTTCCGATTTCTCCATAGACAGTACTTGTGTTGGCCCTGTGAAGAAATACAAGAAGAAGCTTTTGAAGTTTAAAGATTAGATGGGGCTTGATCTCGGCTGGGCAGCCCCAGCCATAGGAGTTCCCTGGCTGAGCAGCAGAGATGACTTCAGAATTGAGAGAGGCCCTGGCCTTAGCCCCTTGGGGCCCAGTGAAGGTAAAGAAGGAGGAGGAGGACGAGGACAGTTTCCTGACTCAGGCCTCCAGTCAGCGAGCGCATCCGGAGAGTGTCAAAGTCCGAGCCCCTCAGGAGGATCCTCAGACAGGCCTTGATGCGCCAGGAGAGGAGGACAAGGTAAGTGGTGGCCTGGAGGAAAGAGGGCGGAGGCCCCGGAAGACGCCATGCAGCTTCAGGGAGCCTGGGCTTGCGCTTGCAGATGCCTTGCTTCCTGGCTCGGAATGCCGTGGAGGTGCCCTGCCGACTGACGTATCGTTCAGTGTTTCCTGTGACCCAGTAGTCCTCAAACTTTGCATCCCAGAACCTGAGGGACTTTACAAAACCTTGATGTCCATGTAGTAGCCTGTCCTAATCAAATCAAAATTGGGGTAAAACTGGGTTTCTGGATCTTTTAAAACTCTTCAAGCCAGGCGTGGTGGTGCATACCTGTAATCCCAGTACTTGGGTGGCTGAGACAGGAGGATTGCAGGTTTGAGGCCAGCCTCAGCAACTTAGTGAGGCCCTATTTCAAAATAAAAAATACAGTAGAACTGGGGGTGTAGCTCAGAGGCAGAATACTCCTGGGTTCAATCCCAAGTACCACAAAAAACAAAAAAAAATTTCTTCAGTTGCCAGGCACAGTGGTGCACACCTGTAATCACAGTACTTAGGAGGGTGAGGCAATAGGATCACAGCTTCCAGGCCAGCACAATCCCATCACGACACCCTGTTTCAAAATAAAAACAAAAAGGTGTAGGGACATAGCTCAGAGGTAGAATGCCCCTGGGTTCAATCCCCAGTACCAAAAAAAATATGATCATGCAGGGCATAGTGCCACGAGCCTGTAATCCCAGCTGCTTGGGAGACTGAGGCAGGAGGCTCACAAGTTTGAGACCAGCCTGAGCAACATAGCGAATCCCTGTCTCAAAATAGAATAAAAGGAGCTGGGGGTGTAGTTCAGTGGTGGTGTGTTTGCTTAGCATGTGCAAGACCCTGGGATCCAATACAGCAAAAAAAGAGGAATGGGAGGGAGAACAGAACCTTGCTTCTTTGATCTTTAGGACCCAGAAAAGTCTCCTCTGAAAACTCTCCTCATGTACTCCCTTCCTTTGTCATGTCCTCCCTTCCTTTGTCATGTCCTCCCTTCCTTTGTCATGTCCTCCCTTCCTTTGTCATGTCCTCCCTTCCTTTGTCATGTCCTCCCTTCCTTTGTCATGTCCTCCCTTCCTTTGTCATGTCCTCCCTTCCTTTGTCATGTACTCCCTTCCTTTGTCATGTCCTCCCTTCCTTTGTCATGTCCTCTCTGGCAAGTTAGGTTTGGATGCTGGACTGAGCCTGGGGTGAGGTCATGCTTTTCTGCCCAGCTCTCCCTGGGAGTTGTTGTGTATACTAGCTTCCGATTCCTTCTTTTTTCAAAAAAAAAAAAAAAGTTCTGTGGCCTCCAGAAGTAGATATCTATGCTCTCATCCTCCAGGCTGTATTCACAGCACACCTGCCACCTGTCCTCTCGTAACCACCTGTGCCTGCTTGTCTCTAGGGTCAGAACATGTTCTGGGACATGGCCGTGGTCCTGAAAGCAACCCAGGAGGCGCCTGCCACTGCAGCCCTTGGCAGCTACTCCTTACCCAGGACTCTGGCCAAGAGCGAGATGCTGGAGGCTCCCGGGAGCCTGAGCTCGCTAGGTAAGTGTAACTCCCGGGTACACAATCTGCTTGTTGGGCTCCCTCGGAATCTTTTCAGAGAGTGTGGGTGGCCATCTGGTTTCCTAGCCTGAGCTACAGAGCTTAGGTGTTAGGTGTCGGGAGAGAGCTGGATAGAGGAATGCTGAGGTGGCTACGCATTTGTCACAGCACATGGCTTCCCTGTGACAGTCAAGACACCAGACACACAGATTAATTCCAGGTCCGCCTTCTAACCATATGTAATGCTCAGTGAATTTCATATCCATTCATATCGATATAGACACGTCTTCTTCATGTACTTTGTGGTTATAGATCGTTGAGTCTGCAGGAGAAGTTAGCCGAGGTGGGAAGGGTCAACTTGTGTGGCGATTTTGAAGAAGTGACATGGTGATGTTCTGTTCTCATCAGTCTTTGTGCAAAGTCTGAAGTTTTTTGAGCAACTGTGTCAACTTTAATGATGGATAAAAACTTGGTCTTTGTGGAGGGGACTGATGGCCTATCACCTGGTTCTCCAAGCTGGACTCAGCAAAGGGTCATATGTTCTAATGTCTTTTTTATTTAATGTTAATAAACAAGTATCACAGCCGGGCATGGTGGCACATACCTGTAATCCTAAGTACTTGGGAGGCTGAGACAGGAGGATCTCAGATTTGAGGATAGCCTCAGCAACTTAGTGAGATCCTGTTTCAAAATAATAATAATAATAATAATGATACTACAGGGCTGGGGTGTAGCTATTTTGAAACAGGATCTTAATAAGTTGCTGAGGCTGGCCGTAAACCAGGGATCCTCCTGTCTCAGTCTCCCAAATACTAGAGATGTGTGCCCAGCTACAATACTAATTTTTAGGTTTTTTGGTTTTTGGCTTTTGGTTTGCAATACTGGGAATTGAACCCAGAGGCATTTTACTTCTGACCTACACCCCCAGCCCTATATTATTATTATTTTATTTCTTGAAAGAGGATCTCGCTAAGTTGCTGAGACTGTTCTCAAATCTGAGATCCTCCTGGCTCAGCCTCGGGTTCAATTCCCAGTATTGCAAAAAAAAATTTTAAAAAAACCGCAAAAGTAAGTATTGTAGCCTTGTAGCTGGGCACACATCTCCTCCAGTATTTGGGAGACTAAGACAGGAGGATCCCTTGCTTGAGGCCAGCCTCAGCAACTTATCAAGACCCTGTTTCAAAATAAAAAATAGAATGGGCTGGAGGTGTAGCTCGGGATAGAGCCCTCCTACCCCCAAGTTCAATCTGTAATAACACTCACACACAAAACACTGAGACATTGCCTTCTCTTATCAATAAATGTCTTGATTGGTCGTGTCACAAGCCTGTCTGTGGAGGAGTGACTTTTAACTGTGGGTCAGGAATGTGGCAGCCATGGGCCCCGTGTTGCAGCTGCAATCACTGGATGGCTGCCACGGCTCCTGCCGTGCTCACGGTTTATGTCTCTGCCTCATTGTCTCAGACAGCATTCTCACTCTACAATCCAAGACAGCTGACCACACAACTTAGAGGAAGGAAGGTTGATTTGCTCACAGTTTTGGGATCAGTCCAGTTGAGGCTGGGTCTACAAATCTCAGGGCAGAGCAGCAGGAAGCAGCGGGAGAGAGCAAGGCTCTGCTCCCACATCACAGAGGCCAGAAGCAAGAGATCAAGCAAGGGGATTCAAAGACAAAAGCCCATTCCTAAGGCCACACACCAGGGACCTACCTTCTCCAGCCACACCCCCCCAGCCTAGGGTTCCACCCAGGAAATCTATGACAATGGATTTATCTACTGCTGAGATTACAACCCTCATGAGCTTTTAGGGGACATTCTATAGCTAACCCTGACATGACAGAGGCTTCTCTCTGCATATTTCAGATCCACTGTCCTCCCTCGCCATTCCTCAGGCACTTGGGGATCAGGTCACTCTGTTACCTGGTGCTGTGGGAGGGTTAGGATCTTCACCTTTCATTTTCTTGTCTCATTTTTAATTACTCCGCACACTCGGCAGCATCTGTTCCCACCTCTCTGCTTTCGGTTCCGTTCTCTGGTGTACTCCCCCGTATGTCACTTCTTTCTGTTCCCTTGCTCTATCATAGTCTTAACTCAAGGACAGCCACAGTTGTCCTTCTCTGCCTCTTGCCTCAAGACCCTGTTCCCACTCAGGACGTACCTTTCTGAGCTGCTCGCCATTTCCAGAGCAGAGGTAATGGTGGGAACACTGGGCTCCAGGAGTGAGAGGAACCTGGGTGTGGTTGCCGCCCTGCCTCTGTCGTTGAGCATGTGCTTGTGCGCATGTGCACCCTCCCTCCCTCCCTCCCTCTATTTATTATTCTACAAACTAGGGTACAGTCATTCAATAAATACAGGATTTAGCCGGGTGTGGTGGCACACACCTATAATCCCAGTATTTGCAAGGCTGAGACAGGAGGGTCCCAGGTTCAAGGCCAGCCTCAGCAATTTAGTGAGACTCTGTTTCAAAGTAAAAAGAAAAATACCTGGGTGTGTAGCTTGGAGGTAAAATGCCTCTGGGTTGAGTCTCTAAAACCACACACACAAAATTGTATACAGGTTGAGCATCTTCTTAGTCAACATTGTTAATGCTATAATCTAAACTTAGGGGAAGATTTATTTTCTCGTGGTTTCCTTGGCAATTCTAGGTTCATTCCATGTGAGGCTGGCATCTGGATCTCAGGGCATGGTAGCAGGAAGTGGAGAGAGGGGGAGCACACAGGTTCTGCTCCTCACATCAGGGGAGCCGGAAGCAAGAGAGCAAGCAAGGGGAGGAAGAACCATATATAATCCCCACGGCTGCACTGTCAGGGACCCACCTTCTCCAGCCTCACCCTACAGGGCTAGGCCACACCATTGTAATGAATTTATCCACTGCTGAGATTACAGCCCTCATGACTCAATTATATCAACTCTGAACAGCAATTTATGAACTCTTAAGGGGGCATTCTATAGCTACCTATAACAGCACCCCAATCTAAAACTCCAAAGTGCTCAAAGTCCAAAAGCTTTTGAGTACCAGCATGATGTTACAAATAGAAACTCACACTGACCTCACGTGACTGGTCACCGCCAAAACACAGGGACCTAAAAATATTGTACACAGCTACTTTTAGGCATGTATGTAAGGTATATGTGAGACATAAATGAGTTTCATGGTTTCCATCCCTAAGCCATCTCATGTACAGCCAAATATTCCAAACTCTGAAAAAATCCAAAACACTTCTGGCCCAAAGCTTTTTGGATAAGGGATGTTCAATCCATAATGAACAGGAAGGTGCTTTGGAAATTGTCACTGGATTAAACAGTTAACTCTGCCTACATGTCCACTTGCTTTGAAACATTGCTAAGCTCTTCTTTGACACAAGGGAAGGGCTTGCTATGTTCAGTTTCTCGGTTAGTCCCTCCTAGTCTAGCCGCCTTTCACCATAGCAACTCCCATCCCCTAAATTCATCCTTTCTCCTTTCTTGCCAGACAGGCTGAAAGTCACTGCAGACACCAGACCCATGCACTGTTCTGAGCAGTCGACTAGAGTTACTCCTTTAATCCACTCACAACCTTGTGCAGTAGATGCTACTATTATCCCTGTTTTATTTATTTTTATTTTTATTTTTTGGTACTCGGGGTTGAACCCAAGGCCATTCTACCTCCAAGATATACTCCCACCTCTATTTTATTTATTTATTTATTTATTTATTTATTTATTTATTTATTTAAAAACAGGGGCTCACTAGATTAATGAGAGTCTCATTACTTGCTGAGCCTGTCTTCAAACTTGCAATCCTCCTGTCTCAGCCTCCCAAGTATTGGGATTACAGGTGTGTGCCACCATGCCCAGCTATTATCCCTGTTTTAGAAATTAGGAAAATGAGGCACAGAGAAGTTAATTAACCAAAGTCACGCATCTAGTTAGTGGCAGGGCAGGATTTTGAACTGGGAAGTCTGGCCCCAGAAGCCATGTTCTTACCTCTGCTTTACAGCCTTTCAGTGTGTCAGGTGCTGCTGGCTGCTCGGGCCATCTTGGCATCGAGTGTGATCCTTTTTGCCCATGCTTCTCCTATCCTTGATACCCAGCATCCTCAGACACAAAAGCCTGGGTTGGTAGATCTTTGTTCAGGGGTAGGGGTGTTTCCTGGTGGAGTTTAAGCTAAGCCATTCAGTAGCTCAAATAAGCAGGCAAGCCCCTATGGAGAGGCCTCAGTGTGTGACCCATCATCAGATAACCAGGAGGAGTCCGCAGGAGACTGGCATGAGATGGAGCATTCCGTGTTCAGTGGAGATACACAGAAGTGTGCAAAGACCGCAAGTGAGCGCATTTGCACCAGGTATGGGGCACAGACCCTGTGGAGGAGGGTGGCATGAGAGGTTCTCTGATGAAGCATTCACAAAGGTTCTGAAGCCATGGCCTTCGTGACTGGAGGGTCCCAAAGTTTGTCTAGGCCAGAGAAAACTATATTTATATTTTCTGCTTTTCACTCCAGGTGCTGAAACCAAGAACCTACAGTTACTGGTTCCAAAAACTGAGATGTGTGATGAAACCGATAAACC
Organism: Glis glis; assembly: GCA_004027185.1. Lineage (NCBI taxonomy): Eukaryota > Metazoa > Chordata > Mammalia > Rodentia > Gliridae > Glis > Glis glis. Next base: position 21,635 of record PVJS01009315.1, read on the forward strand.
CCTCATACTATCAGGAAGAATCCAGAGAGCTGACGCTCAAGGACCTGAGTTAGGAGAAGCATGTGGAAAAGGGGACATGGTAAAGAGGCAGAGAATAAAGAGAGAGAAGAAAGATTTCAGACAGGTGACAGTGAAGGACTGTCACCTGCCTGAAAGCTTCAAAGAAGAGGAAGACCAGAAATGTAAGAAATCTAGGGGGAAATACAGCCTCAGTTCTGGCTCTGTTAAAAATCAGAAAATCCAGCCTGGGCAAAAGCCTTTCACGTGTAGCGTGTGTGGAAAAGGCTTTAGTCAGAGCGCAAACCTGGTTGTGCATCAGCGGATCCACACTGGGGAGAAGCCCTTTGAATGTCATGAGTGTGGGAAGGCTTTCATTCAGAGTGCAAATCTGGTTGTGCACCAGAGGATCCACACTGGGCAGAAACCTTATGTTTGTGCAAAATGTGGGAAAGCCTTCACTCAGAGTTCAAATCTGACTGTTCATCAAAAAATCCACTCCTTAGAAAAAACCTTTAAGTGCAGCGAGTGTGAGAAAGCCTTCAGTTACAGCTCACAGCTTGCTCGGCACCAGAAGGTCCACATCACAGAGAAGTGCTACGAATGCAACGAGTGTGGGAAGACGTTCACTCGGAGCTCCAACCTCATCGTCCACCAGAGGATCCACACTGGGGAGAAGCCCTTCGCTTGTACCGACTGCGGCAAAGCCTTCACCCAGAGTGCGAACCTCATCGTGCACCAGCGAAGCCATACTGGTGAGAAGCCATACGAGTGCAAGGAGTGTGGGAAAGCCTTCAGCTGCTTTTCACACCTCATTGTGCACCAGAGAATTCACACCGCAGAGAAACCTTACGACTGCAGTGAGTGTGGGAAAGCCTTCAGCCAGCTCTCTTGCCTTATCGTCCACCAGAGGATTCACAGCGGAGATCTTCCCTACGTGTGTAATGAGTGTGGGAAGGCCTTCACGTGTAGCTCATACCTGCTTATTCATCAGAGAATCCATAACGGGGAAAAACCTTACACATGCAACGAGTGTGGCAAGGCCTTCAGGCAGAGGTCCAGCCTCACCGTGCACCAGAGGACCCACACTGGGGAGAAGCCCTACGAGTGCGAGAAGTGTGGCGCGGCTTTCATCTCTAACTCGCACCTCATGCGACACCATAGGACCCATCTTGTGCAGTAGCGAAGAGAAGACTCAAGCCGTTGGTCATAACCTTTTACCCCCAGATTGGTCTCTCTGCTGTTTTCTTCCTCCTGTGTAAAAGCAAAGCCCATGTCCTTTAAAGTTAGAGTTGTCAGGAAGGCAGCAAAAACACAAGTCAGGCATTTCAGAGGATAAGAAAATGAAAACTAAGCACCCTCAGGCCAGGTCTGTACCCAGAGCAGTCACTTTTTCTGAAATGGAACGTGGCTTTCTTAGGAATGGGCCATACTAAGCTAACAGGTAATGAGCCTTTTGGGGAAATGTCTCTTTTGCTTAATTGTAGTTTTTTGTTTTCTGGTAATTGCTTGAGCAGCAGGCAGGTGATATTCCTGGTTGAATTCTGGAACTTAGAACTTTGGATTCTAATATTCTGGGTAGAGCGATGACTAGTTAAGAAAACCACTTGGGGTAACCATTCAATAACTCACCTGTGAGCATTATAAACTTGCCATCCCATTCCTGAATATTTATAAGCATTCCACTTTTAAACATTTATAAACTCTCCATTCCCTAGGTAATTTCTAAAAAACTATTCACTACAGCTCCTAAGATGGTCAAAAGTGGGAAACGGGCTTTTCCTTTATTGTTTAAACGCTGTGAACTTTGGTTTTGTAAAGCTCTGGGGAACTCCTACAAGTCTGTTCTGAACTTTCCCCAAGTCTGCATAGCCAAGTGTTCAAGGACTGATGAAATGCCTCACACCACCTGTGTTAATTTGCTGAGCTCCAACAGCTCCCTCCAAACAGCCCTCCCCACCTACCCCCCCCAATTTTCCATTGCATTCCTTCTGGGTGAGATGCAGCTAACAGCCCCCTTCCCAGATAGAGGAGTCAAGAGAATAAAGCTTGCCTGGAGACATACCCAGGTTGTCTGCTCTCATTCTGTTTACGTCCAGCCAGGATTCTTGGTGGGTTTCATTCTTACACTCCAGATGGTATTTAGGAGGAGGAATGGTGGGGCTTTTCTGAGAGGACCAAAGAGGGAAGTGAAGGGAGAGCAAGGAGGCAGAGTGGGTTCCTAAAGTCTCAATTTGGTTCTTAAATTTAGAGGTAGCTAGGCATGGTGATGCAAGCCTGTAATCCCACTCCCTGAGAGGCTGAGACAGGATGATCACAAGTTTGATTGAGGACAGCCTTAGCAACCTAGACCCTTTTTCAAAATAAAAAAGAGGGCTGAGGATGTAGCTCAAAAGGCAGAATGCCCCGGGTTCAAACCCCAGTATGTATAATTAAAATATATACATACATACTCACAGACATACAGAGGTATTGGAATATGAAAACTTCCAGAAGAATGAAGAAACTGGCTAAGATAAGATATCTTTGTTACCATTGAGCCTTTACTCCTGGGAATATGATTTCTAAAACTATGCAATGGATAGATTACTGCCTTGTATTTACATACATCTTTTATTCTTTGATGTGCTCCTTCATGTGTAGAATGATGATTCCTCGCAGTTACCTTATGCTCTCCCATGAACCTTCATCCTTGCAACACTGCACAGGTGTTTTCTCCTCTACCCTGAGGGTGGTCATCTAAGGCAAGGCTGAGTAACAAAGCCTGTATCCCAGTGCAGGAGCTGCTGCTTGCCTAACAGTTTATCTCCATCTGGACCTCTTAGGGAGCCTGAGAAAGGGGTATGTAGTGTCATTTTCAGGTGGGAAAGCAGAGGTGGTAGATTTTGGGGTGTATCTTCAGTAGTGCGACCAGAAGCAGCAAATCTAGGATTGGAATTTGGGTCTCCTGATTGCTGGGTCTGTCTGTACAGTGCATTCTGACACTTCTGAGCTGGCAAGAGTCTTTGTCCTAAACACTGAGCTGGTGAGAAGCAGTCTGGTGTAGCCTTTGTGAAGTCTCATGCTTTTATTTTCTCATTGCTGCAAGACTAAATAACATTAATTACAGTGTTTTCTAGTTTGCAGAGCACTTTCCTATACAGGAGAAAGCATATTTCCTGTTTGTTTCCCTGTTTCACTCTACTCAGATACACAAATATATGAAATCAAAAGGATTCAAACGTTGGAATCAAAAGTACTCATGCCCTCACTGACCCTGGTGGCGACTTCCTGCAATCCTGTATATAGGAGCGGAAAGACCTCAGGATAATAATGTGTGTCTCTGCTGAGATTAGGAGCAAGTTAGGGATTATTTCTCCTGCATCATCAGGAAGTTCAGAATGTTGGGAGAGCAAGTCTGAGGGTTTCAGACGACTTTGTGAACTAAATCCATCAGGAGATCAAAAGTGTACTTCCCTAAAGATAGTGGCACTGGGATTTATGACTGTTAACACAGTTCATGTGTGTTGGCTTCCCACTGTATAGTCATCCTCATTATTGAATGCGGAGTCATGGGTGATTGTAATATCCTGACAAAAGATTTCCATTCATAGGTAGTTCAGAAAGCCACCCAGGTAGCCGGGTGTGGTGGCACATGCCTGTGGGAGACTGAGACAGGAGGATTGCAGGTTCACGGTCAGACTCAGCTAACTTAACAAGGTCCTGTGCAACTTAGTGAGACCCTATTTCAAAATAAAATAGGGCTGGGAGTACAGCTCAGAGGTGGGATGCCTCTTGGTTTAATCCCCAGTACAAAAAAAGGAAAGAAAAGGAAGCAGCCACGTAGGTGATTCTGATGCAGAAAAGGTTTAGGAATCACTGACCCAAGCGTAAGGTGCAGTACTTTTCAAACTTGGTCACCTAGGGCACTTCCAGAAATTTCCATTTCCATGCCTCAGTATGTTGTAAAACCATGGAGGGGACTACAATGTGCAGCAAAATTTAAGAGCCACTGCAATTAAAACCTGTGGGGCCAAGAATGTGTGTGATCCAAGGTGGAGAGGAAGCTCCCGGGTAGGATCTGTGTGTGTTGTGCTGTGTTTCAGCAAAACAGGACAGTTACTTTACAGTGGTGTGGCCAGGTGTCCTTCAGTGCCTCAGCCATCCATTAACGTGTTTGGGTTCTGTGACCTTATTTTATTTGTATTTAAGTAAATATACCAAACATATGAGCAGATCAAGTTTTATATAACATACTTTTATGTATGTGTTATGACTTTTTCCATTTCTGTTTAGATTTCATCTCCAAATCTGGGTTTCAGGATCTCCATTCCTGCCCAAATTGTGTGATCCAAGTGGATTATGAGACAGATTGACGGATTTCCCAGCTAATAACTCTTCCCAATTCCTTTATAGCCCTCAAAATAAATTACAGCCTCCCATCTCCCTTACAGTTTCTAATAGGGGAGGAGTGACCACCATTTGTTGTCATCGTTGGCTTAGGTTTTCCTGTTCCTTTGGGTCATCTCCCTTCTCCCTTGGTTAGTCTTGCTAGAAAGGGTTGATAATTACTAACCCCCATTTCCCAGAGTTGCTGAGAGTTATCAGACTTAGTAAGAGCTCAGTGCCAGGCTCCTCAGTGATTGGCCTTTCAAGGGCAGAGCCAGGAAATCTGCCTTCAGCTGAGGCTGGCCATGAACCTGCGATCCTCCAGTCTCAGCCTCCCAAGTACGGGGATTATAAGCATGTACCACCACACCTGGCTGCCTTGAAACTTTTAAAGTCTCCTTTTTGGTTATATTCAATTCTCTAATTCACTTGGTGAAATTTTTCAATACAGCAATTCAAGTGCTTCTCTTAGAAGTTTTCTTGTTTTTGTTTAACAATTCCCTTTTCCCATATTTTCTTGAGGTGCCTTCTGGGGAAGTACTATGGTATTTTTTAACCTTTTTTTTTTTTTTATGCGGTACCGGGGATTGAACCCAGGGGCGTTCTACCTCCGAGCTACGCCCCCAGCCCTATTTTTTATCCTTTATTTTGAAACCGGGTCTCACGAAGTTGCAGAGGGCCTCACTAAGTAGCTGAGGCTGGCCACGAACCCGAATCCTCCGGTCTCTGCCTCCCAAGTACTGGGATTACAAGCGTGCGCCACCACGCCTGGCTTCAACCTTTCTTAAGAATGTTTTTTTTTTTTTTTTTTGAGCTGGGCATGGTGGCGCATGCCTGTAATCCCAGTACCACAAAAAAAAAAAGATTTTTTTATTTTGATGGTAATTAATTTCTAAGAGCTTTTTCTTGTTTTCTCTTTGTTCCATTATTTTTTGTGGGGGTGTGTGGGTACTTGGGACTGAACCCAGGTGCATCCTACCTTGGAGCTACACCCACAGCCCTTTTTATTTCTTGTTTTGGAACCAGGTCTTACTAGGTTTCTGAGAGTCTCGCTGTTGCTGAGGCTGTCCTCAAACCTGTGATCTTCCTGTCTGCCTCACAAGTACTGGGATTACAGGTGTGTGCCACCATGCCCGGCTCTCTTGCCCCCCCCACCTTTGTTAATGTAGCATAGTGTTTTCATTTTAGAGATACCTTTCAAGTCTCTGAGGTGCTTGTTTTGTTTGTGGTGCAGGGATCATGACCTTGTGCATGCCAGGCAGATACAGCCAGTGAGTTACAGCCCCGGCCCCTCTCTGGGTGTTCCAACTAGGAGGGTTTACTTAAAAGTCTCTTCTGTCACCTGTACCCTCTTTATGCCCCTGCCCCTGGTTCCTTTTTTCTCACAACATAGCCAGACCCTGTCTCAATTAAAAAAAAAAAAAAAGTTCATCCCAGTATTTGGGAGGCTGAGACAGGAGGATCGCAGGTTCACGGCCAGCCTCAGCTACTTGTGAGGCCCTCTGCAACTTAGTGAGACCCAGTTTCAAAATAAAGAATAAAAAAGTTGGGCTGGGGGTGGAGCTCGGAGGTAGAATGCCCTTAGGTTCAATCCCCAGGACTGCAAAAAAAAAAAGTTCAATTGAGACTCTGGGGGGGTAGTGGGATTTGCCCCTAAAAGGTTTCCTTCTAGATTGGTTGGTAGAGAGCAAGTATTTCCCTGGAGATCTTTTCTGTTCACTTTTTTTTTTTTTTTTTTTTTTTTTTGGTGTTCTGGGAATTGAACCCAGGGGCATTCTACCTCTGAGCTATACCTCCAGCCCTATTTTATTTTATTATGAAGCAGGGTCTCGCTAGGTTAATGAGAGTCTCACTATTTGCTGAGGCTGTCCTCAAATCTGCAGTCCTCCTGTCTCAGCCTCACAAGTACTGGGATTACAAGCGTGTTCCACCATGCCCGGCTTCCTGGAGACCTTTAAATGCCAGAATGCAGAACCTTTTGTTTGGGGTGCTTTTTTCTAGAAAAAAAAATCCTCATTTTTTTTATATGGAGGTTCAGTGCTACTAGGTGCTTCTCTAGTAGTGGGAGAGAGGGGAGTCAGGTGTTGTCAATGTCCAGTTAATCCCCTTTGTTGCCTTATTTCTTCCTCCTACCCTTCATTAGATGTGTGGTTTTCAACTCCCAAGTCTTGGGTTTAGCAGGGTAGCTACCTCTTACCATTGTATCGTCCTCAGCAAAAATAGTGTTAATGATAAGATACTCAAAGTAATATTAAATGAAGAATACGCGGCACCAAAAAACTATACAGAGCTGTTTTCTAAAATGTATATGCAGGGGAAAGACTGAAAGGAAATAAATAGATTGGGTGTCAGTAGTGGCTAGATTTTCCTGCATCATCTACATTTCTACAGTGAGTCTGAACTACTTTTATGATCAGGAGGGAGAAGGAGAAAAAGAACATGGCTTGTTCAGAGTGGTGGGGCTTTCTTGAGTGAGGGCTGGGTCACAGAGAACTACAGGTTAAGGGTCTGGGGAAAAAAGATACCCAGATACCAAGGACCTGATGCCAGGTGAAGGTCAGTGAGGAATGTATGTTCGTGGTATCATTCTGGCTAGAGTGTGGAGACTGGACTGGTGAGGGAAGAATGGATTCCCAGAGACCACACTGGTAGGGGTTTTTCAGAGTCCAAGAGGGACCCCTGAGTTGACACAGCCACTGGCAGGGGGTAGAGAGAGAAAGACAGATTGATGTGTGGAAGATAGAATGAGCAGATTGCAAGGGGCACAAAGGATCAAGCAGCAAATTCCCAAGCCACAACCCCGGTGGAAGCCTCTTAACAAGAATGGGGCCAGGCCTGGTTTCCTCGGGCCTTTCTGGAGTTGCTGTCCCTCTCTAGTGGCTAGTGCCTCTCTGGAACCAAGAGAGGCTGGAAGCAAGAAAGGAGGCAGCCCCAGTCCCTGCGAGCCACCCGGTGTCCCATGTGGGGTTTTCCAAGTTGCTTGTGGTCTCGGTCTTTTCCCTCCAAGGACGTGGGTTCCCTCATGGCAATTCTACCTGCTGAGCCAAAAGAAAGGTTGTGACTATCCCACGGTTGAGGGTGGTCCCTGTGGACCCATTGTCACAGGAGGCTCCGCGTTCAATGTGCTTCATCGCTCAGTCCTCACCTGAGGAGGGATGTTCTCTTATCGTCCCCATTCCCAAGCCAGTAGTCAGAGTCAGGCTCAGAGCAACTCTGACATCAAGGCCCGGGCCCCTTTCTCATGGCTCCTTTGTTGGTGCGCCTCCAGATCTGCTTCTTCCAGTAGTCCTCCTTGGAACAAAAGTGAAATTGGAAGGGCAGGGCTCGCCCGTGGTAAAAAGGTCAGTGGGGCAGCGGGATAAGAGGAAAGTCCAGACAACCTCTGGGTTACCCCAGGCGTGACTTGTTAAATTTCATGAGGATTCTTCCAGGCATTTACAATATTATATATTTCTCCTTTTTAAGAAGAATCAAACAGCTTAGGATGCACACTGTCTACTGTCTACATCTTGCTTTTTTTCACTTGGTGTATCTTGTAGATGGTTCTGTGTTGGCCTGTCAGATCTACCTCATTCTGTTTTTCACTGCTGTGTGATACTCCAATGTATGGATGTACCTTAATTCATATAGTTTATGCCCTGTTGGTGGGCATGTGGGTTTTTAACTGTCTTTTGCTGTTACAGACAGTTCTGTGCAGAATATCTCTGCACACCATCCTTGGCATGTGTGTGTGACTTTATCTGAAGGATAAATTGATAAAAGGGTAGGTACACTTGATATTACAATGGAAATTTGGTACCCAGTAAGTATATGAAAATGCCCATTTCCCTGAGTCCTCTGTGAAGCTATTGGTTTGTCTTTTCTGACCTCATAAATGAAAAATGTTCTCTCATTATTTAATTTGCATTCAGTTACAGGTGAAGCTGGATGCCATATCCCATGCTTAAAACCCATGTGTTTTTTTTTCCTTTAAATTTCTTACTCATTTTTAGCAGTTTTTCCTGTTGTTGGTCCTGTTAAAAATTGATTTATACAAGTTCTCTGTATAGTAAAGAAATTATCCTTATCTGGCATGTGTGTCACAAATATTTTGCCTACTTTCTTGTTTGTTATTTATTTTGTGCTGTTCGGATATTAAGATTTAGTTTCTGGCAACTCAGTGGTAGAGTGCTTACCTAGCACGCTCCAGGCCATGAGTTCCATCTCCAGCATTGCACACACAAAAAGAGTTAAGGTCGGATCAAAGACGTCCTCCTTCAGGATGACATTTCCATCATGATTTCGTGTGGTCCTTCAGATAGGTCCACTTGGAATCACTGGGGAGGAAGGACTGAGTTAGTCCTGGCCACTTCCCGCCTGTTTCCCACCAGGATGCAGTGGAGGAATGAGCAGCACCGAAAAGACTCGACACCTCCTGCTCCTGCCCCTGCTCCTGCTCCTTCTACCCTCAGGAAAGCTTGGGGCAGGGGCTGGGAGGGGAGCAGGAGGCTGCGCCCAGGAGAGGGATGTTGGGGAAGAATCATATGGAGCCGGGGGGGGGGGGCAGAGACATGCAGAGTAGGATGCTGTGGCATGGTGAGGGAGGGACAGGAGGGGAAAGGCAGCCTCCTGCAGACATGGCCTGGTCCTACCCATCTGCTTCCTCTGGTCTTGGGCAGGCAGGCACGGACCAGGCCATACTGCTGAGGGCAAGATTATTCTCCCAAAGCTGGCCATGGGGAAGAAGGCATTCTGGGCCAGCCCTGCCCCTCACTTACCTCCACTCAGCATGAACCCCTCACCTGTCTGAACATGAGCCCCAGCACGAGGCCAGGGTGGGAGGAGGGCTATGAACTGCTTTGCAACCACTGCAAGGCTTCCTGACAACACAGACCTGGCCTCTTCCTGCTGGAGACAGGTAGCCTGGATCAAAGAAGCCCAAGCTGGACCTGACAGGGAACCCTTACTCTCCCGGGTTAGCACAGGATGCAGGTTCTGCAACAGCCTTGTGCTTGCACCTCGATGTCTGTGAGAGGAGCTGCTGATCTGCTCCTTCTCCAGAGTTTTGTCCCCGGGTGGAAGATAGAGAATGGTAAACAGGTGTGGCTGACAAGGGGACAAGGAAGGTCATGGAGCAGAGGTGTGAAGTCACAACTCAGGTTGGCATCTGTTCAGAACATAGGCTAAGGGGCCACTGTACAGAGGAAGGAGGCAAATGGCTCTGTGACCCCTTGGGCCAGGAGCCATGAGAGGATGTCTCAGAAAACAGTGTCTGGGGGGTTCTGGACCACTCCTGATACCCTGCCCAGGCCCTTCCTAAGGCTGGACAATGCTGGATTCTCCACTTGGCCCAGCCCTGCCCTGCACTGACCCTCCAGAGTGGGGGGAGTGAGGGGCTTTTGTGTCTACTGAGCCTCCCTTGACAAGCCCCCTCCAACCCTTCTGATCAACTGAGGCTGTCATGGCTTGGCATAGCACATTTCCCAGGGCCTGCTACTGAAGAATCACTGATAGTTTCTCTGGCTCTATAGGTTACCCTTGCTGCCCTGCCCCAGAGACAGAAATGCTGTTGGGCTGTCTCAGAGCAAGAAAGAATTTTTCTTTTTTGAGACAGAGTGTCATTGTGTTGCCCACGCTGGCCTTCAATTCCTGGGTTCAAGCGATCCTCTTGCTTCAGCCTCCCAAGAAGCTGGGACTACAGGTGCACACCGCCACACCAGCTACAGCTGTTTTATTTTCTATGATGGTCACCGAGGACTGACTTGGTGTGAAGTGCCCTTCTCAATGTTCCGTGTGTGTTTTACTCATTTAATCCTCACAGCATGCTTGAGGCAGATTGTCACACCACCATCTTACAGACAGGGCAGTGAGGTTAAGAGAAGTTAGGGAGTTTGCCTGCTGTGGGCATTATTAAGTGGTGGAAGAGGGACGGGAACGCAGGCAAGGTGAGGGCTGCAAAACCCGTACACAGCACCACAGCCCACACCAGGGATGGACTGGGATGCACTTTTGAGTGGGTGACTGAAGAAGAGGTTAGCCAGCTGTAGATAAGGGGATGGTGGGTTAATCAGCTTTCCGTCACTGTGACCAAAATACCTATCAAGAACAACGTAGAGGAAGAAAGATTTATTTGGGCTCTCAGTTTTAGAGGATTCTGTCCATAGTGAGCTGGTTCCAAGGCAGAAAGCAACATGGTGGGACGTCATGGCAGCGGAAAGCTGCTCAGCTCATGGAAGGCAGCAATGCAGGGCGGGAAGGGAGAAAACCCCTTCCCAGGCACCCCCCCCCCCGTTGATCTACTTCCTCTAACGAGCTCCTATCTCTCATTAGTTCATTCATGACAGTGTTCATGATCCAATCATCACCTAAAAGTCGCACCTCTGAACTTCACTGCGTGGGAGACCATGCCTCCAACAGATGGGCTTTGGGGGAACATTCGAGATACAAACCATAACAGGTGGTGTCAGGCAGGGCAGCAGGCAAATATTTGGGTGTTCAGGCATGGTGGTGCACACCTGTAATTGCAGTACTTGGGAGGCTGAGACAGGAGGATCACAGGTTCCAGGCCAGTCTCAGCAACTTAGCAAGAGACCCTGTTTCAAAATAAAAAATAAAAAGGGCTAGGGGTGTAGCTCAGAGGTAGAATGCCCCCAGGTTCAATTTCCAGTACCACAACATAAAAAATGCAAATAATCTTAACTTTTGTTTCTGAGTAATGGATTTGATATGTATTAATTGACTACCCTCTCTGTCAGACACTGTGTGAAACACTGGGATATAATGAAAAATAATAGCTCCATGTAGCCACGTAGATTTGTATAGAGATGAATTGGTTCCCTCGCGGTTGACCTTGGGTGGTGTGTCACAGGTGTCTATCTCGTGACAATATGCGTCTGTGTGTGTGTGTGTGTGTGTGTGTATTTAGGGGTCCATTAGATGGTAGACTACAACTGAAAGCACTTGTAAGGATTGATAATGGGGTGTGAATACCAGGGAAGGCAAAGTCAAGGTGGTCCCATGAGGACTGGCACTGGGTTTTGAAGAACCAATATTAAATGGACAGTTGAGGTCAGGGAGAGGAGAGGAAGAACATTCAAGAAGGCAAATCCTGGAAAAATGTTCCAGGGTCAGGAACAGGATAGAAAGATCAGGGGGCCAATGGGAATTCAGTAATATTAGAGAACTATGTGTATGGGGTGCCAAGAAATTTAAAATTAAAAGGAAAAAATGTGTATGTATGATAGAATGAGAAATGTTCCTTTGAGATCATTTTGCATGGGCCCAGATCTGGAGTTCATCCTTTATTCTACCATATCAGGATCATTCCCAATTCTTAATCAGGGTATATATGTATATATATGATTATATATAACTATATATGTGTGTATACATATCTATATATGTATGTATGTGTGTATATATAGATAGATTCGTTCCAGGGACCAGACCAGCGCCTTGCCGTTGCTAGGACAGTGTCTACCACTGAGCTGCACCCCCCAGCTCTTGAGGACTTATTTAAGCAGATGGAATTATACTGCTTAAAACAGTTCCTTGCTGCGATGAATCATTAAAATTGGTGCCCAGCATAGCCGGGCGTGGTGGCGCACGCTTGTAATCCCAGTACTTGGGAGGCTGAGACCGGAGGATCCGGGTTCAAGGCCAGCCTCAGCTACTTAGTGAGGCCCTCTGCAACTTAGTGAGACCCCGTTTCGAAATAAAGAATAAAAATAGGGCTGAGGGCGTAGCCTGGAGGTAGAATGCCCCTGGTCAATCCCCAGTACCGCAAAAAAAAAAAAAAAGAATTGGTTCCCAGCATCCTTTCCATCCTTAACGCCTCCCTCTACGGTTCCCCTTTGGGATGTGTGCCTGGCGACGACGTCATCTGAAGACTTTGGGAAACACAGTAATGCAGCTGGGCAGGGACAGCGCCTCTCATCCAGGATACCACCGAGATGCTCCTCCCGCGTCCTAGAGCGGCAGCGGAGGGATGCGCGCGCGCTGTGACGCAAACAGACCGCGCCGCCTCACTTCCGGTCCCGGGGGGGGGAGTCCGCGTCCCGAGCCTCCGCGCACCTCCGGGACCATGGGCACCGCCCGCGGGAGCACGGAGATCTCACGGTGAGCACCTTGGGGACCTGAGGAGGGACGAGGAGCGGCCCCGAGGCGCACGCGGGGCGTATGTCCCCGCGCCCTAGGGCGCTCCCGGCCACCGTGCCTGCCCCGCCCGCAGCCCCAGCACTAGCGCTGCAAACCCAGGGCGCCGCCAGCGCCCCGCGCAGAGGAGAAGGCTGAGAAGATGGGAGAGTGGGCGGACGGATGATTAAACGATGACCGAGTGGAGAAGGGATGAGCGGGAGCTAGTACCTGTGTCCTGGGGCTCCGCATTTTCGTTCCCGACACCAGCTTCTAACGCCGGCCGATCCTGCAGCTAAGAAACTTGTTTGGGGACCGTCTTGATAGAGTAAAAGGCACCAAGTGAGAAATCTCGAGACCCAAGTTGTAATAGTAGAGACTCTGTTCCTTGATTCCTAAAGTGGAACCCTTGGTAGCCCGAGCCTTGCTTTCTTCACAAGGCTCAGTTGCCAGGACGAATGTGGCAGCTTGCAGGCACTTGTTAATGTCTTGCAGTGAAATGTTACTATTATAAGCCAAACATTTCACGGAATCAGCCAAAGGGAGAAATCACATTACTCTGTGAGTGGGGCTGTAGCCTGTCAAATAGAAAGATGCTTCCAGTCAGTGTGGAAAGATGTGTATACGAGCAGGTTTGGGTTTATCACTTAGGTATGTGGTAATTTAATTTTCACAACAGCATTTTATCTGTAATTATAAAGGAAGAAAGGAGTAACAGAGAGAATAGGCAACTTACCCCAGGGTACATTGTTACTAACAGACCCAAAGCTGCAGAAAAAGGTAGCTGCACTGTGCTGCTACAGCCATCGTGTGTTACTTGATGCCAACTGGCAAACCTAGAAGGGTTTCAGACACTAGCACGTTTTAGTGTGGTCTTACTGAAGGAATTGCAGTTTTAAATTTTTGAAAAACCCTGTCTAACTTTCCTAGACTCCTTCAGCTAATTATTGAGGGGTATGGAGGTGGCAGTTGGGAGGCAGTTTAACAGGTATGAAGAGGAAGTCAGCTCCCTGCGAGGTTAGCAGGTGAGGCTGTTAAGATCCTCTTTCCTTTTGTCCTGTTCCCTAATACCTATCTCTTCCCACATCTACAGACAGATCCTTTTAGCATCTTAAAATCACTGAGATTACTCCTCAGTAGGTTTTTGTTTTTCTTTTTTCCTATTGTGGCACTGGGGATTGGACCCAGTGGCATTCTATGTCAGAGCTACACCCCCCAGCCCTTTTTTATTTTGAAACAGGATCTCACTAAGTTGCTGAGGGTTTTGCTAAGTTTCTTTTACTTTTTTTTTTTTTTTGCGGTACCGGGGATTGAACCCAGGGGCGTTCTACCTCTGCGCTACACCCCCGGCCCTATTTTTTATACTTTATTTTGAAACCGGGTCTCACGAAGTTGCCAGGGCCTCACTAAGTAGAGAGAGAGAGAGAGGGAGAAAGAGAGAGAGAGAGCTGAGGCTGGCTGTGAACCCGGATCCTCCAGTCTCTGCCTCCCAAAGTACTGGGATTACAAGCGCGCGCCACCACGTCCGGCTTTTGCTAAGTTTCTGAAGCTATCCTCGAACTTGTGATCCTCCTATCTCAGCCTCTCATGTACTGAAATTAAATGCATGTGCCACCATGCTTGGCTTCACATGTGTATTTTAACAAATCTATATGGTATTATGTTGAACCTGAAATTTTAATATCCTGAGTTTTTCATTTACATATAGCAGAAATAGTTTTCAAGTAATCCATGTTGTTTCTAATTCTTGGTATGATTCTATAATTTCTTCTAAGTGGAAGTTGCATAATTTGCCAAGCTTCAGTGTCTACCAATAGAAAAACTATTTCCAACATCACTGCAAGTGATATTTTTTACAGGTAGCACAATAATCTTTTTTTTTTTTCTCTCAGAAAGTTACTTCTCTATGAGAAAGTCCTAATGGTAGAATTACTAGGTCAGAAAATGTAAACATTTGTGTGATGTACTCCCATAATCTCAGGTACTCTTTTTATGTCAAAAACTACACACACACACACACAACTCTCTGTGTGTTTTTAGCCCACATCTCTCCTTTATGCCAGATACATGTGGCTTCTTGTTTGGACATTTCAAAACTAATGTACTTTCTCCCTCCGAGACCAGTTCCCATTTCTCTATAGGTCGCTGTCATCAGTCAAGCCAAGAACTTGTTGATTGTCCTTGACTTCTTCCTCTTTCTCACCTCTTCTCTCCAATATTCCTCCAGTCCTAGTGATCCTGTTTTGTAGTTAGTCCAATCCCCTTCCTGGATTGCTGATACAGTTCCAGGGTCTCCCAGCCTGCCCCTTGCATACCCTCATCCTCTATACACACTCTGTGCTGTGACAGAGGCATATGTTTCTATAAAACAGAGTGAATCATGTCATGTCTTTCATCAAGTTGTTTCGCATCCCTTTTGTGGCTTTTGTTCACTTACTGTAGGATGGTTTGCGGTTTGCAAGGTTCTGTTTCATCTGGCTTTGCCTGCTCTCAGGCTTCATGGCTCATTTCTGGTGCTTGACACTTTAGCCTTATTGGGTTTCCTCCTTTCTTTGGAAGTGCTAAGCTTGATTCCTTATGTATGTTCTGTTTAGTCTTGCATATAATTTCTCTTTTCACCTGTCTAGTTCTGAAGAGAGGTTTGATTTCCCAGACAGGATTAGGTTCCCTCTGTTTTACATTTCACAGCACCCACACTAACACTTTAGTAACTCCTATATTTGAAATTGCTTATTTAATGTCTTTGTTCAGCTGTGATATACGTTGCGGGCTGGCAGGGGTGTGTGTGACTCTTTCCTCCAATATCTAGCACTGATTATGCTCAAATCCCACTCTGCTGCATGAGACTGTAAGATCGTGTGGCAGCTGACAGGTTCGCTTGATGCCACTCCTGCAAAAGAACCAGAAAAACACCCATCTAAGATCTTAAGCCTTCAAAACTTAATGCAGAGGCCTCAATGAGAGGTGCTCATAACCATCCTGATTCTATACCTCAGCAGACTCATTCTGTCCTCAAGCCTTCAGGGCTGTTGACTCTGGCAAACCATCTCACTTCCCTTTTTGCTTGTAGTATTGCTGCCAATTCTGCTTCTCACTTCAGAATTATATGGAGATAGATATTTTTGGATGCACAGTTGGAATTTTTGACATCTGAAACGGCAAAGTATGCAAAAATTCTCTGCACTATTTTTGCAACTTTTTATATGTCAAAAATTATTTCACAGTTAAAGTTTATTTTGTTCTAAACTGTATCCTATGCTCTCATACTGAGTTGTGCTTAAAGAAAGACTGTTTAATTTTCATGTGGGTTATTAGATAGTATCCCCCCAAAACAGCTCGTTCTCATTTTCTGTTTACTGGTGTACCTGTCAGCATTCTTGCAGCCATAATGTAAATATCTGACCACATAACTTAGAGGAAAGATTTATTTTCTTATGGTTTCAGGCTCAGTCCATGTGAGGCTGGGGACCACGGATCTCAGGCATGGCAGTGGGAGGTGGAGGGAGAGCATATGGGCTGTGCTCTTTACATCACAGAGGCCGGAAGCAAGAGAGAGCAGGGGGAGGAGGAACCACAAATAATTACCAAGGCCACATCCCCAGGGACCTGCCTCCAGCCACACCCTACCGACCTACCAGGTACTACCCAGGTAAATCCATTACAATGGATTTATCCACTTCTGGTATTACAACCCTCATGACTCAATTACAGTAGCTCCAAACATTAAGTGAGCTCTTTAGGGAACATTTTGTATCTAACTATAACAACTAGAAAAGTGATATCTGCCTCCCCAAAAACTTTTGTTTTTCCCCTATGAGCAGGGCTTGCAGTTCCAAACCTGAAGTATTTTCTAATAAAAGCAAAGAGAAGACTTGTGGATGTTGAATGTGCAAGGAGCTGCAGAGAGAGACTGAAAGAGACACTTGTCCAGGTGAGTGAGCAGGGACAGTGAGGGAGAAACAGCCAGCTGGTGGGAAGGCTTTGGACATTTTAGGAGAGAAACCAGTGAGTGCAGCTTAGTAGTCTCTTACATGGATGCTGATGCTGGGAACAGGCGTGAGCAATCATGTCTGGCCACCTTTTCCCCTGTTACTAATTACAGCTTCTCATTTCCAGCATTTGTCCTTCTCAACTCTCCCAGTGCCCACTCTTTGAATACAAACCCTCTTACGTGTTCGGGCCCAAGGGTATCCTGTGTGTTGTTTGTTGTCCACGTGTCTCCATTGCCCGTGGTTCCCTCCCTCCCTGATGTCTACTGCTGCCCCTCGCATGAGGCTCCTCATCAATGGTGGATGCACCACCCCATGCACTTTTCTTGCAACTCTGAATTGCTCGCCGTGCTTTCTTTAATTGGTCCTCATTTTTTTTTTTTCTGCGGTGCCGGGGATTGAACCCAGGGGCGTTCTACCTCCGCGCTACACCCCCGGCCCTATTTTTTATGCTTTATTTTGAAACCGGGTCTCCTGAAGTTGCGGAGGGCCTCACTAAGGAGAGAGAGAGAGAGAGAGAGCTGAGGCTGGTGGCGAACCCGGATCCTCTGGTCTCCGCCTCCCAAAGTACTGGGATTACAAGCGTGCGCCACCACGCCCGGCTAATTGGTCTTTATTCTAAGCCATTACTGGACCAATGACAGTTAGGGTCTCACAGCTTCAGGGCCTCCACCGTGCCCTGCGTAAGAGATATTCATGCTGCTGGTTTCTTTTAGGTTGGAGGAACAAGACTGCTCAAGAGTGGGATGTCTCTGAAATTGATTCCCGAGGGATAATGGTAGAAAGGGTCCTAGAGGATGGCTACCAGGATACTACATTTGAAGAGAAGTGTGCATGTGAGATTTTGAAAGAGAATGGTTCTGGAGAGGCCCCCGGGCCAGGTCTTTTCCTGGAACATATTGGAGGAATAACCTTTATCCACAATGAAACATCCCCTGAAATGATTAACCAAGAAAATACTTTTGAGAAAAGGTTGCTTTTGACCTCAAGTCTTGTTACGCATCTCAGGGTTTCTACAAAAGAGCGCCTGCATCAATGGGAAACAAGTAACATGCACCCTAGTGAGGCTTCAGACCAAAGCACATGTCCAGCCCCCTCCACACAGAAGAAGTCTTGCAGGTGTCAGGAGTGTGGAAAAACCTTTACTCAGAGCTCCTCCCTTACCCAGCACCAGAGGACTCATACAGGAGAGCGACCCTATGCATGTGAGCAGTGTGGGAGAGCTTTTAGTCGTAGCTCATTCCTCATTCAACATCAGAGAATTCACACTGGAGCAAAACCATATAGGTGTGAGCAGTGTGAGAAAACCTTCCGATGCCGATCATTTCTCACTCAGCATCAGAGAATCCACACTGGAGAGAGACCTTACAGATGTCACGAATGTGGCACGTCTTTCCGCAGTCATTCACATCTCACGGAAAACGAGAGGATTCACACTGGGGAGAAACCTTACAAATGTCATAGATGTGGGAAGGCGTTCAGTCAGAGCACACACCTTATTCATCACCAGAGGATTCACACTGGCGAGAAGCCTTATTTGTGCACTGAATGTGGCTCTTCTTTTCGTAAACACTCAAATCTTACACAACATCAGAGAATTCACACTGGGGAAAAACCTCATAAATGTGATGAGTGTGGGAAAACCTTCCAAACAAAGGCAAATCTCTCTCAGCACCGGAGGATTCACACTGGAGAGAAACCCTATAAGTGTAGGGAATGTGGCAAAGCCTTTTGTCACAGCCCTTCCCTTATTAAACACCAGAGAATTCATACTGGAGAGAAACCCTATAAATGTAAGGATTGTGGCAAAGCTTTTACTCAGAGCACCCCACTGACTAAACATCAGAGAATTCACACAGGCGAGAGGCCCTACAAGTGTAGCGAATGCGGGAAAGCCTTCATTCAGAGCATCTGCCTTGTTCGGCATCAGAGGAGTCACACTGGAGAGAAGCCCTATAAATGTAACCAATGTGGAAAGGGCTTCAACCAGAACACCTGCCTCACTCGGCATATGAGAATTCATACTGGAGAGAAGCCATACAAGTGTAAAGAATGTGGGAAGGCCTTTGCTCATAGCTCGTCACTTACCGAGCATCATAGAACTCACACTGGTGAGAAACTCTATAAATGTAGTGAGTGTGAGAAAACCTTCCGCAAGTATGCACACCTTAGTGAACACTACAGGATTCACACTGGTGAGAAGCCTTATGAATGCATCGAATGTGGAAAATTCTTCAGACATCGTTCAGTCCTTTTCAGACATCAGAAGCTTCACAGTGGTGAATAATTCTGGCATTGAGGGTACGAGAGGTTCTCTAGAAAGCATGACCAGGGAGCTGGCTGGGAGGAGGGGGCATGGTTACTGTACTGAGACAAGTACTGCACGGTGGGAAGTGGAGCCTGGGGAGTGCAGAGTCCCTCTATGTGGACATCGGGTTCTGCAGGGCAGCAGGAAAGATCCAGCCTTGCAGATGAACCTGGCTGTTCGCCACTCCTTGTCTCCCCACGCCTCTTACAGCATGAGGGTGTTGCTGAGTTAGCACTTGTGCTGCTTCTGCCATGCCTGCCAGCCTTCTGACCTGGCACTGTGTACAATGGCTGGAGTGCTGAGCTGCTTTTCCAGATACTTGGTGAGAAAGCAGCAACAGTTTGTTGCAGTGCTGAGGTTTCAGTAGCTTCCAGATGTTTGTGCTAGCTCTGACTGTCCCGTTGTAGGGAGGCTCCCTGACAGGTGGATGTGATCCTGTGAAGGGGAGACACTCATGAAAAACAGCCATGTTCATTCAACAAGGGGACATGTGGCAAGAACAGGTGAGCTCTAGAGATGCACAGGTGATGAAGCCTTTTATCGGGGTAGGGAAGATCTTTCTGATTATTTCAGGCTGGTGTGTGTCTTGGAGCTAAGAAGGAAGTAGGTCAAGAAAGACTGCCAATTTTTTGGGAAGGCAGATATGCTTAGGGCTCAGGAGAGGAAGGCCCAACTTCTGTCACAGAATACTGGCCTAGCCAGGAAAGAAGTGGGCAGTGGAAGACTGTTGGTGACAAGAGGCCCCAGAAAACAGTGCCCGCATGTGACTGTGCAAGCCACATATCCAACCCAGCTCTATCCTACAGTCTGTACATGGCCCTTGTAAGTGTAGCCAGACCACTGATCCACAGGGACCAGGGGAGAGGGACACGCGGAACTAACTGCCCTAGCAAAGAGGGACTTGGGTTGAGGGCCCATAGGAGGAAGTATAAGTGATGAAGGACAGCCTCTTAGGCTGTTGGACATAAGCACTACTGGGCTAGTCCTTAACTGAGTGTTGACATTTGTCAGGGAAGTACTTTGGGAAGAGTTCTAAAGAAAATTACCTCTTCGAAAATCCATGAAAATCAAGGTAGCCTGGTTTGCCACTGATTGTGATGGTATTTTATTTTTGAAGAAAATTGCAGTTTTCCCTTTAGAATTTCCCTAATTCCTTACTTGTGCTTAAATACAACCCAGAAAATGAGCTCCAGAAGATTGAGAACAACCTTGGAACAGTATTTGAAATAGTTTCTAAGCTCTGAATTTTACACAGTTGTTAAAATATGTCTATTAAAAGCACTTAAAGTAGGTAGGTTCTGGAATGCTTGGATATTTGGAAGTCAGCATTTTTTCCCCAGAATATCTGTCTCATAAGCATTTGTGTGGGCCATTAATAATAACTCTTAATGGGATGTGGAAGAAGTAACACGTGAACCTTTTCTTCTCTAGCTATGAAGATTGTGCTCAAGACCTACCACTGGGGAATTCATAACTGAGGGAATTTGTACCTTGTTGGCAAAAATAACCCTATGCAAGGTTTAATTGCCGGTACATGGTATGTATCAATAAATATTTATCTGGTGAATTAATATATTTTAATCAACCTGACTAATAAAAGTTTTTAGGAATTTCCTGATGAAAATAATATTGAGAGCAATATTTACACAATGCTGTCTTCAGAATCTTGAGTGGAGAATAGAAACAAGGAGAGTTTTTTCTTGAAGAATAGGAAAGCCTTAAAAGTGAAAGATATCTCTTATGTTCTGGTGAGAAAGGTTTTCTCTTTTTTTGTGTGTGTGGTACTAGAAATTGAACCCAAGGACAGTCTACCTCTGAGCTACATCTCCAGCCCTTTTTTATTTTTTTGTTTTGAAACAGGGTCCCACTAGGTTGCTGAGAGTCTCACTACATTGCTGAGGCTGTCCTCCAACCTGTGATCCTCTTGTCTCTGCCTACCAAGTACAGGCATGTTCCACCAAGCCCAGCTGTGAGAAAGGTTTTCTAAAATGGAATGAATATGAGTCTGATTCGTTAATCCTTGGACTGAGATAATCTGGTACATTTTTACTTTGTGGGAGTCAGAAAGGAAAAATCCCATCACCTTTCCACTCTCCTCACCCTGTATTCTCACATTGACACATTGTTGCTTCTGGTTTTCTTTTAGCTGCTAGCTCATGAATATGCCTAGTCATTCCAGTGTGTCCCCAAACTTAGAAATGCCCTCTCCTTCAACCCTTTACTCAGTGTTCATATTCATCCATCCACTGTTGAAATTTCCTCTTAAATCTGGGAGTTGTGTCCATCACTCTTGCTTTGTTCCAGGGCCCCACTTTAGCTCCTAAACTATTTTCTGTTTTTCTAATAGTGTTCCAGTTTCTACCCCCACAAATTTATCTTTCATATTTTTTCTGGATGATCTGGAAGTAAATCTGGAAGCAATACTGCTTTCTCTTAGAATAAAGTTCTAAGCCAGGCATGGTGGTGCACACTTTTAATCCCAGTACTTGGGAGGCTGAGACCCGAGGATCTGGGTTCGTGGCCAGCCTCAGCTACTTAGGCCCTGTGCAATTTAGTGAGACCCTGTTTCAAAATAAAAAATAGGGCTGGGCGTGTAGCTCAGAGGTAGAATGCCCCTGGATTCAATCCCCAGTACCGCAAAATAATAAATAAATAAATACTTAAATAAGTTAGGGTTGGAGATGTATTTCAGAGGTAGAATGCCCCAGGATTCAATCCTCAGTATCTCAAAAATAAATATACGAATACATTAAAAGGCCTGGGGATGTAGGTTAGTAGTGTACTACAGTTAAAAAGTAAAGTGTGTGTGTGTTCTGACATTTCTCCATGTCAGCATGCAGATTGTAACTTAGATCCCCATTTTCAGCAGAAAGGTGGTATGGTGAGTGTGTATGTCTTTGAAGTGTTTGCCAGGAACAAGATTTCTGGAACTTTCTCCAAGATGCAGAGTGTGTAGTTTTATTAAGTAGAGACTTTCATAAGAAAATAGTTTGTAGCCAAAGATTTTATTGCAAATTAGGCCAAGTTCCTTCAAAAGAAGAAAATGCATGCAGCTGCAAAGGTATACCAATATCAATGGTGATATCCACGGAATAAAAAGTAGATGGGAAATGAAGAGCAGAGCTGGCCTGGCAGAGAGCAATTTGAGCTGAGGAATTCTGAGGTGGAAACACTTCTGCAGCTCAGGGCCTCTCTTGGGCTCTGGGATAATAAAGAACTGGATTGTCTTATTCTCACTTTGAAATATGATGACATCACAGGGACTCAGTGGGATGAGGCCACATCAGCTCCTCTGAACAACAAAAGAGAACAGGCGATTGGGTGTGCCCAAGGCCACATAACCAGTAAGTGTCAGGTAAATTTAAACTGCAATGTCCTGATTTTTTCCCTCACATTCCTCTTTATTGGCCATACCTCTGAACCATACACCTCAGTCTATCAGGGAAGTGACCACTTCAGGCTCCATCTTTCCCTCATTCTAAGGATGAGCTGAGCTTGCTTTATAAAAATCAATAAAGTTTTTGCACCTGGACTTCCGCGGGTGTGAGGGTGAGAAGCTGATTTTACATTTGCCCCTTCTGACATGAGGCCGGACCCCAGCCTTGACCTTGGTGGCTCCAGATACGTCCTATCATCCACTGGCCACATCCAGCCAAGGTCATTCGAGATGTGTGGAATGTCTTTGGTGTCCTTCCCTGCCATTCATTTTCCACCTCAGTGGAAGAAGCTCAGCCAAGATGCTTTTAAGCCCTAGCATACTGTTCTTAGCTAATTGCTGGACCAAGGGCACCACACGCTAGACTTCATTCCACAGAGGGGCTTGCTAATTTAGAGGTTTTGTGGAGACCAACAGGTACAGACAAAGGGATCAGGCCTAGGTTTTCTGAACTATGGGATGTGAAAACTATGGGGAAGAACTTGCTATCTGATACCACAGACGTGCTGAGAACATGACATCCAGGGAAATACAAGGGCACTTGACGTTTTCATGTGGCCTGTCAACAGGCGCTTCTACAAAGGACAGTCTCCTGAAGGGGCTATGTTGGGAAAACCGCCCATTTGGAAATTTGAACGAGTTCCCTGCTGCATTTACTAAGTGCCTACTGTGTGCTGCCCACTAGGGCTGGGACGGTAAGCACTCAGCCCTGCTGTCCTGAGCCTGTACACGAGCAGCAATGGCTGGAAGTGTGCCCGGTGCTCTGCCACCTACCCGTCCGTCCCGGAACGCGTGAGCTTCAGCCATGGGTGCACACATTCCCTGAATGAGCAGGAAGGGAGTGGGGGTGCCGGGGGCTGGAGCGGCCACCGAAGCCCAGGCAGGGCAAGAGGGACCTGAGAAGGACGGTAAAGAGCCAGCTTCTCTGAGTAATACACATGTATTCATCTCACTGAATCCTCGTAGGTTCCGGCTACCTGTTTTAGTGAGGAGCCGGCACCGCGGCACGGAGACGTGCCCATGTCCCCACACTGAGAGCCTGAGATTTCTCCCCAAAGCAGAGCTCGCGTTCTTTTGGCCACTCCTTAGCAAAGATCCGAATAGGTGAGGTTTCGGGATTCCGGAGAGCGGTAGCCCTGGCAGGTGAGCATGGGTGACAAAGATGAGCGGGGTAAGATGGCACGGCTCAAGCTACGGGAGGGGACCCATCCTCGCCTCGGTCCAGCGTCCTCACCCGGGTGCCCCGGGATGAGCGGAGTCGGCCCTACCTGCAATGCTGGCGGAGGACCATCGAGACGAGGCCGCCTCGCGTCCTAGAGAGGAATGAGGAAGTGGAGCGGATGTGACGACACAGGCGGGAGCGACTTCCGGCGGCCGGACGCGCGGGGTTTAAAGCGCAGCGCAGCGAGGCGGGGAGTGTAAGGGAGCGTGCATCCTATGTCCTCGGCGTGCTACACTGACCACGCATTCTCCCATCACGGCCCCTGCGGAGCGGATGGAGAGGAGCGAGCACGGAGGCCAGGCCTGCGTCCCGCTGTAAGCACGGAGACAAGCACCCAACCTCGCTGAGCCACGTGAGACCAGCGCACGGGGTTGCGCTGATCGGTGTTTGAGTTCTCTCGTTTACTAAGTAGGTCTTCTTTTCCGGTTGCCATGCGGTGGCGCGAGCCTGTAAGCTCAGTGCTCCCGAGGCCAACACAGGAGTATGGCAGGGGCAAGCCGGCCTCAGCAACAGAGCTAGACTCTCAAAATAAAAAGGACTGCGAGTGTAGCTTGGAGGTAGAGCGTCCCTGCGTTCAACACCCAGTACCAAAAAAGATGACAACAAAAACAACTATTCGCTAACTGCAACAAAATAGGCAATTCAGGAAGACAGACTCAATTACTCAATAGTAATTTATCAGATTCTGCTTATTGAGTAATTATCAGCAGGCATTCTCCTAAATACTTATACACATTAGCTCATTTACTTGTCACCAGTAAATGCCACGTTTTGGGCACCTTTGTTAAAGATTAAATAACTCTGTGCGGGTTTATCTGTGTAAATTCCATTCTATTTCATTGGTCTACATGTCTGTTCTTGCGCCAGCAACATGCTGTTTTAGTTACTATAGCTCTGTAGTATAATTAGGAATCAGGGATTGTGATGCCTCCAGCGTTGCTCTTTTTGCTTAGAACTGTTTTGGTTCTTCTGGGTATTATTAAAAAATATAGGGACAAAGGAACACTGGACAGCAAGGAACAGGCTTTATTTAGGGTAAAAGCCTCAGAGGGAGCAACTGACCAGGGAAAGACCTGCCAGAGTCAGAAGCCTGCTTCCTTACAGACTTTGGGCTTTTTAATGGAGACAGGGAGGGAGTGAGGATGCAAGAGCTGTTGTGTAAGCCATTAGTTGGTGGGTTTGAGAACAGGACATATTTAGTAAAGACTTAGTCTGGGAGGCCGGGTAACAGGAGTTTTGTCTTTCACAGCCTTTTTTTGAGAGCTTTTTCCTTTGTTCTGGGCTATTCACTGGCAAGGTCTCACAGTGCCCACAATCCAGAGGTTTTATAATATCTATTGGGAAGTGGAGCACCGTTGTTGTTCCCGCTACTTCCTGCTGAAAATGGGGCAAAGATAGATCTACAGGCTAGAAGTTGTATTGCAGCACTCTGAGGATCATAGAGGTCCCGTGTGTTGGGGAGGAGGATGTATTGGCCTCTGTTCTGTAAGAGAAGATCCTTAACAGAGTGGTTAGTGATATTTTTGAATCTGGGAAAAGATCGTGTTTATCAGGCAAGGTCTGAAGACAGCTGCTAAGATTATTAGAAGGAGGGGTACTGTTAGTGGAGCCACCCATGGCAGCCATTTGAGGGACTGTGCCCAGGGGCTCCAGGAGTTAGCTGATTCTTCCCTCTGCTTTGCTATCTTTTGGGGTTTTTTTTTCTTTTTTTTTTTTTTTGCGGTACCGGGGATTGAACCCAGGGGCGTTTTACCTCCAAGCTACACCCCGGGCCCTATTTTTTATACTTTGTTTTGAAACCGGGTCTCACGAAGTTGCAGAGGGCCTAAGTAGCTAAGGCTGGCGTGAACCAGGATCCTCCGGTCTCCGCCTCCCAAGTACTGGGATTATAAGCCTGCGCCATCACGCCCGGCCCTGCTTTGCTATTTTTTCTTTTAGTTTTTTTGGCCATATCACAGACGATACCAGGCTGACTTGAATAAAAACAACATTTTTCGCCAAGAAACAGACATAGACCATCTTTTTTCGCAGTCAGGAGATCTAAATCTTGTCAATTTTGCAGTACTACCTCAGCTAGGGAGTCAGTCTGGTTTTGTAGTTTAAAAATAGACTGAATTTCAATTCAATAGATAATTACAGGTCTATGTAGGTAAACAACAATGACCAAAATAAAATATCTCTAGACCTTTTGTAAGTTTAAGAAACTATTAATCAGAAAGATGTTATCTGGTATACGATTATATTTTTACCAATACAATAATAAAGCATTTATATAGCCAAAACAAACAAATGTAAACCAGGTCTAAAAATGACATGGATTTCTTAATCTGAATGGTATTAGATACATAAATGGTAGAAAATTTTTCAAAATTCCATTAACTATTTTTATGTTTAAGGTTTAGACACTGAATATTGTATAAAATAGAGCATTTGCTGTTTGTTTACCTTGAATGTATTGAACCTATATATCTTTAACTTTATAAACGTTTATGTAATATTTAGATAAAGCACAGATACACAGCATACATTGTCCTCATATGTGTACATATTTGTATTCACAGATATATAGGATGTCAAATATAGCAACACAAAGTTATAATTGTTTATTTAGCCTGGGTTACAAAGTAATCATTAAACAGGTGTAAAATGCACACATATAAACCTTGATTTTGCTAACATGCAGCTTGGGAAGTAGTCAAAGGTCTAAGAATGACAGTAAACACAAGAGACTGTCATGATAAAACAAATCCTTATGCTATTTTTTGTAAATGTTAAGAGCAAAAATCATTGTTTTAAATATATACAAATATTTATTTGTCAGTGTGGTCAGCAGGGCCATATCTGATTACCTTGCTGTCATAGCTTTGGATTTCTACTTAACACAAACTTTAGATCCTTCACTTTTCTCCTGCAAAACAGATCTATCAGCTAAAGATGGTTAAGGAGTGTTTTCTTGGTCTGATCATTGTCTCTAAAATGTTTATGGTGCTCAGGTAAAAGAATAGATACTTGTTTTCATCAAATCAATGCATCCAAGCCGGGCGTGGTGGCGCACGCTTGTAATCCCAGTACTTTGGGAGGCAGAGACCGGAGGATCCGGGTTCGCGGCCAGCCTCAGCGCGCGCTCTCTCTTTCTCTCTCTCTCTCTCTCTCTCTCCTTAGTGAGGCCCTCCGCAACTTTGTGAGACCCGGTTTCAAAATAAAGTATAAAAAATAGGGCCGGGGGCGTAGCGCGGAGGTAGAACGCCTCTGGGTTCAATCCCCGGTACCGCAAAAAAAAAAAAAAAAAAAATCAATGCATCCAAAATTATATATTGATCTGAACCCTGATTTCCAGCAACCTTTGTTGTCTTTTAGTAAAGAATGATAAACAAAGCCATTTTACAATATTGTTTTCCTATATATTGATGATTTAGGAGCCCACTTAATTGACTGAAATGTTATTCTAGATCCTAAGAAGCCAAGAGCATTTTAAAGCATTAATTACATTTTGCATTTACCCAACTTAACTTAATAATTAAATTATAAATTACCCCTGAATAATCAAGACATCAGATAAACATCATAAGTGTCTTAAAACATTTTTCCTGCCAAAGAAAAACCTTTAAAAGCAATAAACATTGGGTTTGAAAACATCCTACAGAGGTAAACGTAATACTGATTGACTATTTACCTAGAAAAACAGGCATGTTAATAATTTTAAGGACATCTTTAATCTCAAAACAAACCTTAAATTTACTCAGTCATTAGATTTAAGTCACATGAACTCAGAGGCATTTAGTTTTATGGGTTTATTTTATGAGCACTCATTTATTAATATGCCAATTTGTGGTAACCATGTAGACAATATACAGACGCATTACACACAAAACACAACAAAGAACATCAACAGATAGGGGCCAAAAGAGTTACAGATGTATATATTGTACAGAGTGAAGCCCGATCGAGTTTCCAGAAACCAAAACATATCTTGTCATGGATTGTATTGTATGACACAGGCATGGGGAAAACCTGTACAGTTGGCAATGCATAGTTAGTCTGTCAGGCATGGGTGACACTGAATCAAATTTATTTAGGTGGTCATTTTATCTCCCGATGGCAGGCAAACACACAAATTACCACCACTGTTTATCCCTTTTCTTAGGATACCAAACAGAGAATCAAGCCTTGAATAGCTGTTGAGTAAAGACAGGAGAGAAAAAACAAAAAGATAGAGACTCAGAAAGCCTCTGGTTAGAGAAAACAAAAATCAGAACAGAAAATGTATGTGCACAAACCCAGGTGAATTTGTAAAAATCCATGAGCTCACACATATATCATTTCCAGGAGAACACTGCTACTCTAATGATAACCATCTTTGAGAAAATACCTTCTAAGTATGCATTTGAGAGGTTTTAGCTAAACCTAAAACTATGTGGCTAGAAACCCCTTCAGTGTGCTAAAAGCAGCTTGAGTTCCAGCCAGATTTCACTCCAAATGAAACATTAAACAGTTAACATGCAGAAGAAACTTTCAAAGGGTAGAGAATGTGGAAATTCTTCACTCAGAGATCATCTCTTGTCCAGCATCAGAGGATTCACACAGAAGACAAGCCCTAACATGTGCAGTGAATGTGGAACTTGTTTCTGCAAACAGTCAAATCCCACTCAACATCTGAGAATTCATATGGGAGAGAAACCTTATCAATGTAACGAATGTGAGAAAGTTTTTCACTGAAAAGCAACCTTCGTCGAGAATCTGAGGATTCATACTGGAGAGAAGCCCTATAGATGCAAGGAGTGTGGGGAAGCCTTTTGTCAGAGCCTTATTAAACACCGGTGAATTCACACTGGAGAAAAACTGTATGTGTGCACGGAATGTGGCTGACCCTTCAGTCAGAGCGTATGCCTTACTTGCTGTCAGAGAAGTCATTCCGGGGACAGACCTTATAAGTGCAAAGAGTGAGGGAAGGCATTTAATCAGCGTGCACATCTAAGGCAGCACCAGAGTGCGCTCCAGAGAGAAGCCCTACATGTGTACTGAATGTCGGAAAGCCTTCGCTCACAACTCCTTCCTTGCTGAGCATGAAAGAATTCACACTGGAGAGAGGCTTTATCAGTGTAGTAAGTGAAAAAACTTTTTGCAAGCAAGCACACCTTAGTGAGCACTACTGAATCCATACCAGAGAAAAGCCTTACGAGTGTTGAGTGTGTAAAATCCTTTAGGCATAGGTCACCGCTTGTTCGACACCAGAGGATTCACATTGGAGAGTAAAGCATGAAACAAGGGGCATTCTACCTCTGAGCTACAACCTCAGGCTTTTTTATTTTTTGTGTTGAAACAGGATCTTGCAAGGTTGCTGAATCTCGCAGCATAGCTGAGGCAGTCCTTGAACCTGTGATTCTGCTGTCTCAGCCTCTCAAATACTGGCATTATAGGCATCTGCCACCACGTCCAGCTGTGAAAACTATTTTTTTGAATTAAAGATTTATTTTTAACATGTACTCATTGAAATAGTTATAAAATTAGAAGTATGAAAAAAATAAAGTTATATGCTTTCACCACTCAAATAGCCATTCTAGAGTATCAATTCAGTCTTTTTTTTTTTTTTTTTTTTTTTTTTTTTTTT
>PVJS01009316.1:0-50693 GCA_004027185.1 Glis glis
GCAAACACACACACACACACACACACACACACACACACACAACACACACACACACACACACACACACACAAAATAAAATACAAGTGGTCGGGTCTATTTTCTAGAAGAAATGGAGAATCGCTAATCTGGAATTTAGATATGAAAACTTTTCTTGAATTACCTTTGTAACAACTCTTGGAACTCCCCTTTTGGAAGGGTTAGAAAAGAAAATCTCCAAGTGTACATAATGAGGGTAGTTTTTAAAGTCCAGGTCAAGCTAAGACAAGGAAACAAAGCTGATAAGTCTAACAATACTGTGATGAGCAACGTCATCATCTACCAGGGGTCTGCCTTGCCCTACACAAGCTGCTGCTGGCTTTTCTCCCACTTCTAATTACTTGGGTTTTTACCAAGACCCATAAGGTCCTCCTCCAGCACATGTCCTAGCAACTGGAATTCTATCAAATGGTCTCTTGTAGGTGTGAACATGTAAAGCCCAAATAGGTTGTAAATCATAGTTCCCAACCCTACCTTCCTGGTTTGCCTAGTCCTAAATTCTACCATATATATATACATATATATATATATATATATGTGTGTGTGTGTGTGTGTATATATATATATATGTTTTTAAAAATATATATTTATATATTTATTTTATTTATATATATATAAAAACATATATTTCAATATATATATATATATATATATATATATATATATATATATATAAAAGCACAAAGAAGACAATGAATACGCGTTATATCTCATCTGTCTTGGTGGATCTGGCGAACTCAAATTCTCACCCGAAATGTGAGTCTCTACTGTGCAGAGATTATCATGGGAGTGCCAAATAGAGCCTTGAAGCAGGGACAGAGATATCTCTACACGATCCGTGCTCTGGAATGCCACACAATAAAAATTTAGGACTAAGCCGGGCATGGTGGCACATGCCTGTCTTCCCAGGACTTGAGAGGCTGAGACAGGAGGATCGCAGGTTGGAGGCCAGCCTCAGCAACTTTGCAAGAACCTCAGAAACCTAGCAAAACCCTGTTTCAAAGGAAAAAATAGAGCTGGGCGTGGTGGTGCACGCTCGTGATCCCAGTACTTGGGAGGCTGACACAGGAGGATCTGGGTTCACAGCCAGCCTCAGCTACTTAGTGAGGCCCTCCTCAACTTAGTGAGACCCTGTTTCAAAATAAAGAATAAAAAATAGGGCCGGGGGTGTAGCTCGGAGGTAGAACGTCCCTGGGTTCAATCCTCAGTACCAAATAAAAAAGGGCTGGGGGTGTAACTCAGAGGTAGGGTGTCCCTGGGTTCAATTCCCAGTACCACACACACACATACACGGAGAGAGAGAGAGAGAGAGAGAGAGAGAATAACAATAAAAATTTAAAAAGAGAAGAAACTTCATATGACTTAAGGCAGTTGGATACCAGCTTTTTAATATAATATAAAAGAAAAACTACCATATTAAGTATCCCTATTGATTTTAAGATGGATTTCAATTTGAAAACATTAAACTATACGTGGGGGTGGTGGGGGGCAGTACTAATTAGAATTGGGGAAATAAGATGTAATAAGAAAATATGTTAGAATTGGCTGGGTTCATGATTTCGAAATTAGATTGTCCACGTAGGATTTATGATCTACAGTTAGAAGTGGTGTAGCTCGCTACTCCTTCTGCATAGACGGCAGCCTAAGAAGTCCTATCTCATGGATATTGAGAATCTCATTGAAAGGAGAGAAGCATAACTTCTTCTGGCTATCATTTTTTCATTTGTAGACATATAAATACAACGAAACTAGGGTCTGTCTGAAAAATACGTCTGCTGTGGAGAAAAATGGAAAAGGAAATTCTTCTTAGACACCATGAAATACCTCTGGCTCTCATAATGGTTTTTCCCTCGCAATTAATGGCAATTTACCTACATCTAGAGTTACTAAAGATCTTACCCAGGTCTCATGGAAATACTAATTGCAGCCGACAGCCATCTCTAAAGCCAAACACAGGTTGCACAACTCCCAAGCAACTTATTGTTATTAAATAGAATATATCTTCAAATAACATGAAAATTGGCCTGGTGGGGTGGCACATGCCTGCCATCCCAGTACTTGTGGGGGACTGAGACAGGAGGATTGCAGGTTCGAGGGCAGTCTCAGCAGCAGAGAGAGACCCTCAGCAACTTAGCGAGACCCCGTTTCCAAACAAAGAAAATAAAAAGGGCTGGGGGGTATATAAAAAGGGCTGGGGGGTATAGCTCAGAGGTAGAATGCTCCTGGCTTCCATCCCAAGTACCACAAACAAACAGAAGAAGAAGAAGAAGAAGAAGAAGAAGAAGAAGAAGAAGAAGAAAATTAAACCAGCACTCCCAAGGAAACTAGTACAATGAACTTTTTACCCCTTAAGAAAAAAAATTAAAAAGTCACGCCAGAAAGCTGACAGTCGCCATTTCTTAACGGCATGGAATTTCCAAGGACTTAAAAAATGGAGCTTTGTTTTCTGTCTCTCGTGGAGGCAGGTGGGACCATAAACCCTCTCTCTCTAGCATGACGCAGAGAACAGCCCCTGGCACACGGGAGCCACTCACCCCACTGAAAAAACCAAAAATCCACTAATGAAACTACGGAACAACTTAGGGGGAAAATCCGTTTGGCTTCCAATGACTAACTAGCCTATAAGGAATTTAAAAATATTTTACCTGGCCCGTGGTTACCTGTGGAATAACAAAGGGGAGCGATATAAAAAGTGAAACTGAATTATACAAAGCTTAATAGAAAGCTCTCAGTAATAGGAACTGGATTTCGAATGGATCGAATCAGCTGCCCAGAAAATATCGCTGCGGTTCCATAGATATTTGTTAGATAAGATCTCCTCGTCAGGAAATCTTTTACATTTTTCCTCTTTTTTTTTTTTGGTAGTGGGGATTAAATCCAGGGGCATTCTACTTCCAATGTATACCCTCAGCCCTTCTTATTTTTTATTGTGAAAGACAGTCTCGCTAAGTTGCTGAGGCTGGCCTTGAACCTGTGAGCCTCCTGTCTCAGCCTCCCAAGTGCTGGGATTATAGACCTGGGTCACCACGCCCAGCTGTCAGGACCCTTTCCAGAGACAAAATAACTGGGTTATGTTGACTCTTCAAATCACCATCCACACAAAATAAATCAAGTCCACTACAGCCTTGAAACAGGGAGCTCTGCCCCTGGGCGCTTGTGCGACCTAACCTTAACCTCTGCCTGTCTAACATCCAGGTGTACTCCTGCAACCCACGTGTGGGTGACCAGTTATTCCTTTTTTAAATATCTTGTCATTATTCTCATTTTTTCATGGTACTGGAATTGGAACCAGGGACATTCTACCTCCGAGCTACACCCTCAGTCCTATTTTATTTCTTTTTGTTTTGAAACAGGGTCTTACTATGTTGCTGAGGGTCTTGCTAAATTGCTGAGACTGGCCTCCAACCTGCGATACTCCTGTCTCAGCCTCCCAAGGACTGGGATGACAGGTGTGAGCCACCACGCCTGGCTCTATCCAGTGATTTTTGGGCATAATGACCACACCCTTGGAAAAACATAGAAAAGGTCTAAAAGCCAATTCCCCAAATATCCCATATGGTATCTAAAAGGAAGACCATAAGCATAGTTTATGCTTTCTTTAATAAAGGAAGCCATCTCTGAGCAAACACCGGGACGCAAACCCTCCTCAAAGCCCACGCCTTTTAAATGACATCAGCGTGCGTTTTTCCATGCGTTTTTAGAATCATTTTGGCCAAATCTCTACTCATATTTTCCATTTTCTGCAGAGCTCATGTTGAAAGTGCATTTTTATTTATAGCATTATACATAAAACCTACAAACGCTCAGAGCAGTATGGGTTTGATATGTCCGAAGATTATTTTTTTAAACTTCTATTCGTGGTATCTTCCAGCAGAAGATAATACACCTATGAGGTCCAGCTTCTGCTACTCCAGGGTTATTCCCGCATCCACCTGAGATGGGCTCTCCACCGTCAGTGGAGAGCCCGGGGTCATCCATCGTTGGCACCTGGGACCCCAATTCCTCATCCGATCATGATGTTTAGAGACGGTGCGGACAGGACAGAGTTCTTCATGTGTGAGAAATAGAACACAGAGGAACAGAAACATGAAAAACAATTTTTTTTAACAAACAGTGTGTTTTCTGGACAGCAGGAAGGCAGCCGGTTATTTCTGGAACTCTTTCTTAAAACATCGCAGAGCCAAATTCTGCCCTCCGATGATTCCTCTGGAAGTACTTGACTCCATATGTTTCTGGAAGCTGATTTTTGCCTCTTTGTGCCTCAAGATCTGAGCGTGTCCTTATTACACAGACAGAAGCTCCATGAAATTAAAGGTGTGTGTGTATGTGTATGTGTGTGTAGGAACACCCTCTTTGAATATTTTCCTAAAGCAAAGTGTGGTCAAAAACTGTGGAGAATTGAAGCTAGTGAATAATAAATGTCTGTAGAGCACCAACATCTCAGTTGGCTCATTTTTCTTTTTTGTTACTGGGGAGTGAACCCAGGAGCATTTTACCTCTGAACTACACCTCTAGCCCTATTTTATTTTTTAGTTTGAAACAGGGTCTCACTAGGGTGCTGAGAGTCTCACTAAGTTGCTGAGGCTGGCCTCAAACCTGTGATCCTCCTGTCTTAGCCTCCGAGTACTAAGATGACAGGCATGCACCACCACACCCGGATTTTTCTTATGTGAATTCTCTTTCCATTTGGAAAACACCAGGGGTTTGGAGAGAGCACAGAAAGTAATATCTAGAAAACTTTTGTTTATGGCTATCCTAGAGAAAATAAGAACAATGCCCTTCATAATTTCCTTTCTGAGCAATCTGCACCTCTGTTTAAGTGAGTAAAGTACAGATTTCTACACAGAGCGCCACAAAATACAAAGAAAGAAAATGGGGGGAATTAAGATAGTCAGGGCTTCTGCTTAAAATTGTTATGCTCGAGAGCCCGGCTGCCAATTTAATACCATATGGCCATTAATTGCGCAGTATAAAGTAAAATATTATGTGCTTTTTCCGTATAATTAATGAATCTTAAATTCAAGAATTTAAAAGAGACCAAAAAAAAAAAATGATCCTGCCAGATTCCAGACATTCAGAAACCTCTTTGTCATGGCTCAAATCTCTCTTAAAGTTTCTGGACGCGCGTCGTTTTTTCCCTATAAAGCTATATATTCATCTTCAAATCAAAAGTACCTGTTTCATTTTTCAGATAATAAGTAAAAAAATTTTTTTAAATAAAAAAAGGCTTCTCCCCTACATCTGCAGGAAATATGTCTATTCTCATTAGATCCATTTTCTCAATTAAATTCAAGTTTCTCTGTCCAAAAGGCATAAATCTGGGTATTGATTTTACTATAAAGCCCTGGAACTCCCGGTAGTCTTCTAAAACCATTTTACTTGGATGAGCATAGACGCTTTTAAAATATCAAGTTATTCCAGCATTTAATACACATAACGGCTTCCAGAAGCATCTCGGGGCCCAGGCCCAGCTGCCCGTTCCATTCCGCCAGCCATCGTCCGTGCCCCACGTCCGTCCCAGCCTCTTTTTATTTTTTTCCCCCTTCACGTTTGCTACTATTTTATTCAGCCTGAGCCTGATGCCTTTTGAACAAGAACCATGTCACCCGCAGCCCAAATCAATAACCTATCTAATCAAGGCCCTATAAAGTAACAACAGGCCCCGGGCGCGCTCCTTCTATAAAACGCGGTTCATTCTATAAGCCCTTCCTTCCAAAACAGTCTCGCTCTAAATTTATTATCCTCTTCTGACGAGGTTAGAGCATTGTCTACCTAGAGTTCTAGAGAGACCCTTTTGGGGAGCAAATCAATTAGCTCTTGAAAAGAAAGGAAAAAAAAAGAAAAGACCTCTCTAAGCTCCTTGAAATCCTTTTTTATGGAACTTCAATTTCTTTCTGAAAGCAAGGGGTCTGCACCATGAAGCGTGCTTGCAGAGACCAGCGACTTCCCTTGAAATAAAAATCACGAGTAAATATTTCATAGACATGTCTCTGGTGCGAGCGACGCAATAGGAATAGGAGATGTCAAAGAAATATTTCTTGAAACCGTACCCAATAAGACACACACATTTTCCTAGTTCTGTGATGTTTATGAGCTTAAGCCACAAGCTCTCCTCGCAGAAAACATCATCCGCTTTTTCGATAGCTGAAGTGCTCTGGCTCCTGAGCGGCCCCCGTTCAACGACCTCATGGTGCATCCCACCAGTGTGTTTATTTAAATTTCTTCAGACGGTATTTTTCATCTTAAAACTGGGATGGAGTTTTGTCTTGAAAGATTATTCACAGGTAGCAGTCTAAGCAAAACCAAACTTTGTCCAAGATTTCTTTCTCTCTTTCTCTCTCTCTCTTCCTCCCAGATCTGTGACATTAAATACATGTGTGCAATACTATTTTCCATGATAGCAACTTTTCCTTTTACATTTTAGTTGTTTTGAGGAGTCTTTCTGCCCAGCTAGATACTGCTCTTTCTGGACAGTTACCACGTTCCGTGTTTCTACAAGGTTTCTGTTATGGGACCAGTTGCTAACCGCACCGTGATGGAATTGGATGGAAGATTAGCAAACACAGAAAACAGTTGGAGAACTTTAGTCGACTATCGACCAACACAGGGATATGAATTCAACACCTAGCTCATGTTTCTCCTTCATAAAATATATCCAACAACCCCATTCAGACTAGGATGAGAAATGGAGATTCGCTATAAATGGAAGAAACAAGATCCGTGCTGAACAACTGATGGACAAGCAGAAACGAGAGCATCTCTTACGGACACTCCACCAAAGCCTAAAATTAGAAAAGAGAGGCCATAAATAAGTGTTGATATGCAAACACTGGTGCTGATGTTAGCTGCAGATGCTACATCTAACGGCATTACTCTGCTCTGCTCATCAATCTCACCCACTGGAGCTCTTTTAGAATCTGCCGATGGCCCCGTACATCAAAGAGCTCATCTCTTCTGCCACTTTGCTTCTGGGCTTTGAATCAGCTCTCAGCTGTAGGGCCACAGCGAGCTTTCCCTACTGAAAACTCACCATGGTCCAGTCTGTGAGCTGCTGTATCTTTCTGATGGCAGAAGCTTTATGTGCTGGCCTTCCATAAAAGTTGTCACCAAGTATGGTGGCACATAGCTGTCATCCCAGGACTTAGGAGACTGAGACAGGAGGTTCGCAGGTTCAAGGCCAGCCTCAATAATTTAGTGAGACCCTTAGCAACTTAGCAAGACCTTGTTTCAAAATAAAACAAAATAAAAATGGCTGAGAGTATAGTGTGGAGGTAGAACACCCCTGAGTTCAATCCCCAGGACCCCCCCCCCAAAAAAAGCGTGCGAGGAGACAGAGAACATTTCACAATTCAGCAAGACTTTGAATAAGTCTACCAATCAATTTGGTCTATCAGACATCTGTAGACTACCTACCCCCAACAACAACAAAATCCATGTCCATTCTAAATGCACAGGACAGTCTTCAAAAAAAGACAAGTCAGACCATATTTGAGATCTCGGCAAATATAAAAGAATTAGAAGCATGCAAGGCATATTCTCCAAATGAAAGGGAACTAAATTAGATATGAACAATAGAAAAAAAAACCTTGTAAAGTCCACAGATATCTGGAAATTAAATAACATATTTCTAAATAACCTAAAGGCCAAAGAAGGAATGATAAGGGAAATCGGAAAGTATTCTGAAGAGAATGAAAGTGAGAATACGACATATCAAAATTTGTGGTTTTCGATTAAAGCAATGCTGGAAGAAAACTTACAGTTCTAAAAGCCTGTATGAGAAAAGATTAGGAAATATCCCAGAGCAATGATCTAATCTTACACCTTAAGATTCTCAAAAGAGAAGAAGAAAGGAAATCACAATGTTTAGAGTTGAAACCAATGAATTAAAAGCCAGAAAAACAGTAGAGAAAAATCAGTAATACCAAAACCTGGTTCTTTGACATGATCGGCAATAGTGACAAACCCAGTTCAACCAAGGTAAAAAGAGAGAAAGGACAGGTAACCATAATTCAGGATGAAAGGGGAGAAATTACCCCTGAGCTGTTAAAAATTAAAAGGATTGTAAGGGAATATTAAAAACAAACCTTATAGCTGGGCTTGGTGGCACAAGCCTATCATCCCAGTTCTTGGGAGGCTGAGACAGGAGGATCATAGGTTGGATGCCAGCTTCAGCAACTTAGTGAGACTGGCGGCAACCTAGTGAGACCCTGTTTCAAAAATAAAAAAGGCCAGGTGTATAGCTCAGTGGCAGAATGCCCCTGGGTTCAATCTCCAGTACAAAAAAAAAGAAAGAAGGAAGGGAAGGAAGGAGGGAGAGAAAGTAAGTTTAGGAAGAAGTCCTAAAATATACATTTAAAAGATTTTTTATAAAGTATTTGTTACATCTTCTTTGGCTGCTAGCCAAAAAAAAAAAAAAACCCATGGCTATTTCTTATGACTCTGCTTTCTAAGGGGTTAGCACTCAAGACTAGTAGAAAGGAACTCAGTAGGAAGAGGCAGTAAATAAGCTGAGATGTGTCAAACACCTAACTCGTAAAGAAACAGTGGAACAGCACTGCACCCTCTGTTCCTTTTTTTTTTTTTTTTGCACTGGGGATTGAACCCAGGAGCATTCTAACTCTGAACTACACCCCCCCAGCCTGATTTTAGTTTTACTTTGAAGCAAGGTCTCACTAAGTTGCTGAGGCTGGCCTCGACCCCGCAATCCTCCTGTCTCGGCCTCCCAGGTCCTGGGATTCCAGGCACGCTCCACCACACCCAACTTGCACCCTCAGTCCTTGAATTCTCTCCATATTCTGCAAAGATTCAGGAATGCTTTTGTGAATGAAGCCACCGACTGACTGTTGTCACAATTAGTCTTTCTAAGCAACAACTTAGCAATTCTGTTTCTTAAAATAGAAGCATACGCTGTCAGAATTCTCCCCCGTCTTTCTAACTCCTATAATTCTTCCAAATTGGGGGAAAAGAAGAAAAAAAAACCAGACATTTTCCAGGGGCTTAGACATCAAAATTTTTACCAAACGACCTGTCTTGATCGAAGGAAATAACTGCTCTTGCTAAGGTCTTTATTCTTCAAACGATTTCTAAATTGCCCCTTTCTCTTTTTTTTCATACATTACAACAGTTAACAGCCCACATCACCCCGCTTTTTGTCACTTTTGATAGAATCTCCACTTTTTCTGCTTCATTCTTCCGTCTTGTCTCCATCAACTCTCAGTTATTGAAAATCTTGATGAAGCTTGGCGGCTTCTGGGGTTGGAGGCTGGGAGCCTCCTTTCCTGGCCTTGCACGAAGTCTGACCTTGGACGAGAGTCTCTTGAAGATACACACACACACACACACACACACACACGGGGCTCAGAACACACGACTCCCTGGGCGCGTCGGGGGAATGAAGGAGGCCATGGGTGTGCACATACCACAGGGATTCGGAACAGCATTCGGAATGCTCCTCATGGCCCATTTCTTCCTCTGCTCTGAATGGGTGGTCTCACCAGAGACAAATCCTGGTCCATCCATCCCCTGAAATTCAAAGGCGCTCCTCAGTTGATCTCGTCCGTTCTTGTGCTCATTACGTCTGGGAAAGACCTTCATAGGCTAAACTTGGGTTTTCCTCTTTGGAAGGAGGCAGGGATTGGGGCTAGAGGTTTGTGTGTGTGTGTGTGGGGTCCTGGGAATTGAACCTCTACCTCTGAGCTACAGCCTCAGTCCTATTTTATTTTGAAACAGGGTCTTGCTAAGTGACTGAGGCTGGCCTTGATCCTGTAATCCTCCTGCCTCTGCCTCCCAAAGACTGGGATGATAGGCGTGTGCCACCACTGTGCCCGGCCAGAGGGCTTATTTTGCATCTTGGCTGGAGTACTTCGAGCTTTGAGTGAAGAGCTTGAATCTTTAGGTCAAGGTCTGGCGGGACTGGGTATCAAAGGTTCTGAAGTCCTAAATGCTGCTTTCTGTTTAAACGTTTAGCTGATCTGTTTCCCAAAGACGCACGCTCAATAACTGAGGAGTATCACACCGATCAGATCTATAACACATCCCACCGTGAATTTCTCCATACGCTCTCCCTGGCCTCTGGCCTCAGCAACAGCTGGGTTTTCAGTACAAATCAGTTCTGCAGGACCAGAGAAAGAGACCGATGGAAGATACCCCCAAACCCAGAGGATATGTCTTGAATACTTTCTATGTCATGAGAACAGACTATGAGAGAGAAAAGAGAGGAAGCTGCATCCCTGCCCGGGCCAACTTGACTCTTACAAAGCTAATTAAACATGTCTGGAGTATATAAAATATATCATCGCCCGCTCACGCCGCGCGGTGACGTTCTTCATCTTATTAAGAGTTGGCTTGCATTAATGCTCCCTTCACATAAATTTTAAGGCCAGACAGGTAGTCTTTGAGAAGACCCACAACACAACGGGAATGACCTAAATTAGGGTGATGGGCAGAGGATGAATCACCAGGACCTGTCTCCCCAAGAAGAAGGATGAGGCTCCGTCGCCCGCTATTTCCCGCTTCTAATGTGCTAACAGGATCTTCCGCAAAAGCTTCCCTTCCTCAGCCTCGGGCCCCCCTGCAACTCTGCCTCGGGGGCATGGGCGGGCTTCACCCTCCGGAGGAGCGAACCCCACCTGCTACAGATACCGTGTCAATGTCGAGCTGTCCTCAGGGACCCTGGGGTGTCACACTTTCCAAAGGAGGGAACTGAGCCCAGATGTGCACGTGACACGCCCCAGGTCACAGACCTTGACACCCGCTAACAGAATTGTGAGAGAAAAGAAAGCCTTATATAAAAGAGACAGTCCATAGGACATCGGTCTACTGTAGCATTTTGAGAGAAAGGAAAGCACACATAAATAAGACATTCTACAGAGTGTCTATATCCTAGAGCACTTTGAGAGAAAAGAGTGTATAAATAAGATATTTGGTATAATAGCTATATACTAGAGAATTTTGAAAGAAGAGAAAACATATATAATTTTTGGAGGGGGATAGACTGGAGATGGAACCCAGGGGCATTCTATCTCTGAACCTCTGAACTACACCCCCCAGCCCTTTTTATCTTTTATTTTTGAAACAGGGTCTCACTAAGTTGCTGAGGCTGGCCTGGAACCTGCGATCCTCCTGTCTCAGCCTCCCAAGTCCTGGGATTAAAGGCGTGGGCCACCGCGCCAGGCTGAGAAAAGATATTCTCCAGAAGTAATTTGACCACAAAATAACTGTGTGTGTGTGTGTGTGTGTGTGTGTGTGTTACTGAGGATTGAAGCCAGGTGTGTCCTATCTCTGAGCTACACCCCTCCAGCCCTATTTTATTTTTTATTTGGAAACAGGGTTTCAAACAGGCTTGATCCCTAGTCCCAAAAGGAAAAAAATAAATAAATAAAATAAAATCACAAGAACACAGGATTCATTTAAAGATGGTTTTTCCTGATTTCAGGACAACTTTCAATCTCCTAACAACCTTTTGTATTCCTGCTTCTCTTTCACATTCCCCAGATGAAGGCTAAGTTTCAACAAACTGCTTTAAAGTTGTGACCTCGCTTTTAATAGGTACGAGGGTGGGAAGTTGACCCAACCACAAACATGTGCCTGGGCGCTACCTGCCGTAGGCGAACAGAGACACAGAAAACGCCCTGAGCCAGGTGCAAGGTGGTACACACCTGTCACTCCAATACTTCAGGGGCTAAGAGAGGAGGCTCACAGGTTTGAGGCCAGCCTCAGCAACTTAGCAAGGCGGTGAGCCACTTAAGGAGACCCTGTTTCAAAATAAACTCAGTGAGACCCTGTTTCCAAATAAAAAATAAAATAGGGCTGAGAGTGTAGCTCAGAGATAGAATGCCCCTGGCATTAATCCCCAGTGCCAAAAAAAAAAAAAAAGGAAAAGAAGAAAGAAAGAGAGAGAGAGAAAAACACCCTGAAATTCGCAGGGTTCCCCCAAACAGAAAGCAGCTCACGCTCCCTCGCAGTTGAAATTTTACCGATATCAGAAAGTTTCTGGCAAACTGACATTTGATTGACGCAGTGACAGCCTTTCCGACCCTGACGGCCTGTCAGCGCACCCATATTAAAGACGCTCCTGACTTTGCGAAGTCATTTAAAAACCACGGGGCAGGGCGGGGGGGGCGAAGATTAACCAAACACTTCCTTGCCGTCCCAAGGGCACCGCTAATGACAGAATAATGCCCTCTCTGCTCTGGGATGGTCTCCTCTCCCTCGCAGGGCAGGTGTTGTTGATCCTTGAGACTTGCCCAAGGGCCCTTGGGATGGGTACATGGCGAGCTGCCTTCCCGCGCCGCCCGCCCCGCCCCTCTCCTGAAATCCAATTGTGGCTGCCTCCGATGCATCCAACCAGACAGGCAATTTGAACATTGTCTGCTACTCGAGTGGGGAGACCAAATCGCTTTTTCGAATTCACATTTTCCCCTTTTCCAATTGATGGCGGCTGTCCCCTTGGAATGCCCCAGCGCTGGGGACAGCTCCATTCCAATCCATTCTCCCAGGGAACATGAAGCAAAGTCCCTTCTCCTCTGCCCGGCACCGTGGCTCCCTGAGGGGTGTTTGAGTGAAAGCAAGTCTCTAGAGGAGCGGACTGAGAGCCTTTTGTCTTCCGAAGCTCATTGACTGAGAAAATAATACACATAAAAGCAGTCTATTCCAACAATGTCCCACGGGAGACTGCCGATTGCCCCCCACTCACAGCGGTGGTGACAGTGCTAGAGAACAGAACACCTGGGTGTCTGGGGAAGGGAGCTCACCCATGCGCCATGCTTCGAGAAAAGAATGAAAAGCAATCCTGCAAACTGTCCCGGCTTGGGAAATACAGGAGAAGGCACCACGGTCCTCTCTTGATCACAAGAGAGGACGTAGAAATAAGGACCACCGGTAACAGATGTCACTGAACTTGTACACAGCTTTACTGGATGAAAAACCAAACCTGAAAACAACATCCACAAGCCCGACCGTTTCCTATAAATACAACCTCCGCCTGCTTCCCGGGACCATCAATGCTCAAAACCACGTGATTGAAATGGTGGCGTTAAATCCTTCCTGGAATTGTTGGATGATGCCTGCCTACCTGCCTGCCTACCTGCCTGCCTTTCTTTTTTCTTTTTTGGTACTAAGGTTTGAACCCAGGGGCATTCTACCCCCAGCCTTTTTCCTCTTTTGAAACAGTGTCTCACTAAGTTGCTGAGAGTCTTGCTAAGTTGCTGAGGCTGGCCTTGAACCTGCGATCCTCCTGTCTCAGCCTCCCAAGTACTGGGATGACGGGTGTGTGCCATCACACCGTTTGGACGATGCTTTTTTTTCTTAATGGTATTGCAAACCAAGTGTTCAATTTCAACATAGAAATATCTTAAAATATGAAGGCTAAACATATTTCGGCACCAGGTGCCATAAGCGTATCTTATTTTATAAATATTTTCCTGCTAACCTGCATGAAGGCAATTTAATTAGAAAAAGGGACAAAGGAACATAGAATTTCTGTTTGCAATTTTATAAACACACTTGTGCTTTCCTTTAGTGCTGTGACCCGCAGCTGTAAAACATCCTTAATGCTATTTTTAATAATCTAATTTTATTTTAAGTTGCTTCCTTCCTTTGTATATCTATTTCTGTTTTAAACCTTAGTATTTAAAATGTTTGGATTATTCTGGAGTTTGGGAAACAATTCACTCATGTACTTACAGAGAACAGTTCTAGAATATCGACTTTATACTGATAAGAACAGCAGGAAGTAAATGAAACTGATCATGTGACAAGAGTACTTGGTTAGACGCTGGAATTATACATAATTTTGGCCTTAGATTTCTCTAGTTGATTTTTTGTTGTTGTTTTGTATTGGGTTTTTTTTGGGGGGGGGCGGTTACTGCAGATTGAACCCAGGGACATTCTACCTCTGAGCTACACCCCTAGCACATTTATTTTATTTTGAAACAGGGTCTCTCTAGGTTGCTGAGGGTCTCACTAAGTTGCAGAGGCCAGCCTCAAACCCGTGATCCTCCTGCCTCAGCCTCCCCAGAGATGTCTCTTATTTTAAAACTGTGTTTTGAGGAAAGGGAGAGGGAAAGGGATGCTTACACTAATTCAAGGCTCTCTCCCTTCCCACATGCTTGCTTTAATGTTTGCTTAGTTTGCAAAGAAAGCCAACCATCAAGTTGAGAAGAGACGAGACAAGTGGTCCTACCCTGTAGTTGAAAAAGAAGTTCTTAGGGACCAGGCAATCCAAGGAGTTAACACAGCCATACAGCAACTGCAATGGTTTGCATTTAGAATATCCCCCATCCCTCATGGAAACAAGGCAGCCATGTTGGAGGCAGGGCTTGGTTGCCAAGGAACAGCCCCTAGGGGCATGGCCTTGGGGACTATATAAGGTCCCTCGTCCCCCCTGCTTCTCTCTCTCTTACTTCCAGCTGCCAAGATGTGAGTGCATAGCCTTGCGCGCGCGCGCGGTCTCGCTCTCTCTCTCTCTCTCTCTCTCTCTCTGTCTGCTTCCCACCAGCCGCCATGCCCTGAGCTCCACAGACCAGGCCTCCCATGGCCTGAACCAGAAATCTCCAAAAACTGTGAGTAGATCTTTCTTCCTCTAAGTTGTGTGGTCAGTCATTTTGGATTACAGAAGGGAGAATGTTGACAGTATCTCAGCTTGAGAAACAAACAACACACAGCCCTTAACTGTTTCAGGGGAATCCAGATTGGACCACTGCTCGCAGTAATAGATCCCTTCACCCTGGAAGGAGCGGTCAGTTCCAACATCCCATATTCCCAGAGCCAGCCTTTTGGAACAGAACCCAAAGCCCTCTCTGTCCATCAACTGAACTGCCCTTAGCGTCTCCAGAGGCTGGAGCTCTAGCAACACGGGGTCCCTGGTCCCAGCTGCCAGGTTTCAGAACCCCAACCTGCCCCCCTTGTCCCTCCAGCTGTGGGCAGAGAGGCAGCTTCCTGTACTTAGTAGCTTTTATCAGTACCTTGGTTTCTTCCTTTAGCTTCCTGACACTTCTCACCTGTTTAACCAGCTCACTGGGATGATCACTCTCCATTGGAATACCTACGGTGCATCTGTTTCCCTGGCTAGCCACCGAGGGCCATACCACAAACATATTGACAACAACGAGAACCATGCGTCTATGTAGCTGTGGCACATTTATAACACACCGCGGCACATTTTCAAGTCTAGTAGGGCTCAACGCATCGAATGTCCATTCATGGGGCTCCCCGATCTTAGAGGTTGGTTCTGTATCTCCTTCAGGCACAGGAAGTAGCCACCTGGTTCCACACACATTTCCCAAGCTCTAGAGTGAAATGGGCCTATAGCTTCTTTCTCATGGACGCTTTAGAAGATGAAACCTCTCACCACTACTGAAACAGTGGTGCTATGTATCGACTATTTTCAGTCATGGTCTTCACAGCTCTCCTCCATCTGGCACGTAAGACTGGGTTGAAGGTATAAAATAGCCTTCCAGGCATGGTGGCACAAGTCTGTCTTCCCAGTACTTGAGAGGCTGAGACAGGAGAGCACAAGATCAAGGCCAGCCTCAGCAATGCAGTGAGACCCTCAGCAACTTAGCAAGACCCTGTTTCAAAATAAAAAATAAATAAAATAGGGCTGACGGTGTAGCTTGGAGGTAGAATGTCCCTGGGTTCAAGCCCCAGTGCCAAAACAAAAACAAAAACAAATAGTCACATTATTGTGGAATAGTGGAAAAAAGAAAGAAAGAATTCTACTAATCTATTACAAATTTAAACATCAGGCATTTGGGGCCAAGTTGAGGAAGGAGGCCAATTATGGTTCAACTTTTCGAAGCCTCAGCGTGGTCTCTATTTTGTAGTGTTTTAACTAACATCTCACTTCCAAAGATTGCACGAG
Source organism: Glis glis (assembly GCA_004027185.1). Lineage (NCBI taxonomy): Eukaryota > Metazoa > Chordata > Mammalia > Rodentia > Gliridae > Glis > Glis glis. Next base: position 15,899 of record PVJS01009316.1, read on the forward strand.
GTACGTGATACTTGGATCCGAACGCGTTCCAGCGAAATAATATTCTGATGAGTTAAGTGTAAATGAATCAGAAACATACGAACTGTATTTCCCTTGAAACACACAGGGATTTAAAAGTTAATGGGGAAAGTACTGGCAACTCACATCGAGAGTTTTTATTGAAACCAGGATGTTTGAATAAACATTAGACATTCAGCGAACTCAAACTGAAATAGGGTTCACCAATCCTTAATTATAACAGCGCTTTAAGTGGTGAGGAAACATGTCACACTGGAGCTGCAGGCAGGAAGCCTTGGCAGACGCGCTTCGGCTTGGAGAAACCTCTATAGTCATATCATGGCAACCAACTGAGATATTAAAGCGGAGATGGTGGCGCTCAGCTGGCAAAGGCCAGGAGACGGGAACGACGGCTGGAAACTAAAAAGACAAGAAACACACAAAGTAGCCAGAGTGCAATGATTAAGTGTTGAGAGGAAGTTAGAGCTGAACACACAATTGGGAAGGAAGATGGATTTTGAAGGGCACTTGCAATAAGCGAGTGGCAGAAGAAACTGAAGAGTGGTATATGTTTGGGTTTCTCCTTTTTTGTTTTGTTTTGTTTTTGTTTGGCACTAGGGGTTGAACCCAGGGGCATTCTACCTCTAAGCTACACCCCCAGCCCTACTTTATTTTGAAACAGGGTCTCACAAAGTTGCTGAGGGTCTCACTCTAAGTATATTTGGTAGGATGTTGTGGATACGTAGAGAGCAGTGTGGACCTAAAACATATATACACATGTGCTTACATCGTAACTGATGGATTTGGGAATCCAAGATAGCAGTATTGGAAGGGGTGGATTTTTATTAATCCAGGTCAGAAAAGCATTTACAAAGAAAGGGACCTTGTATCCACACAGCCCTGCTGGGGCTTGCTAAAGTCTTCTCAGTATGGATAGAAAAGAGAGAGAGAATTATTTTACATATAGCCACTCAGCATCCTCATTACAGATTTAGCATTAAAAGTTTAATGTAAAGGCCAATTTGCCACCTGTCCCTGTGAATGGTGTTATCAATAAATAATGCATATTGTTTAATGAAAAAAAATATGGTCAAGGTAAAAATGTAAAACACCTTAATGGGATGTCTTTACAAAAGGTCATTGCCCTTTCTGAATATTTTTTGATAATTCTTCTGCCCAGCAAAGCTGTTTTTAAATGCACACATTTAGCATCTTACAAGTACATCAACAGCTTAAGAAGATTTGTGCGTGCTTTGATAGGAATTCAAAGTTGTCTCCAAGTTGCACCACCACACCCGGCTCATGAGATTCATTTGTAAGCGGCACACAGAGATGGCTGCTAGCCAGAGGCCTTGGGGTCTTGACACATGGGTCCCACCATAGATTTCTTAATGTCCTCATGACACAGCAACTGGCTTCCCCCAGAGTGAGGACATAAAAGACAAGAAGGCTGGGGGCGGGGTGGCACCCACCTGTCATCCCAGGACTTGGGAGGCTGAGACAGGAGGATCTTAGTGAGACCTTGTTTCAAAATAAAAAGGGCTGGCTTGGAAGTAGAATGCCCCTGAGTTCAATCCCCAGTGTCAGAATGGAAGGAAGGAAGGAAGGAAGGAAGGGAGGGAGGGAGGGAAGGAAAAGAAAGGAAAGGAAAGGAGGGAATGGAATGGAATGGAATGGAATGAAGGAAGGGAGGGAAAGAAGTCTTAATGGCTTTCCTAGCCCGCCTTGGAAATCTCACACCCACAACTACAGACGGTAACAAGTTGTTGGAGCCTCCGGAACAAGAACCAGCGACCACCATTCTGGAAGCTAACTGCATAGAGTTGCCAAAAATATTTACAGTGATAACCATACGCCTGGCCCAGATATAATTTTTATCAGTGTTTCGCAAAGGGAAATCTGATCGAAATATTTAAATGTTGCGTGTCACTGTAGCGCAGGAAAAGAAAAAAAATCTTTATATTATATTAAAAGCATACTTAACTATAACTTGTCACATATTTGACAACCAGCAAATCAATGCTTTTAAAACACTTAGAGAACACAGAGTATGTTATACAAGCAAATTACCTCTCGGTATAAGCCTCACGCTCAGGCGAATAAATAAAAGAAGCAAAGCATTAGATAGGAGAAAATTGTATTGCAAAAATGAACTGCTTTCGTTTATTATTTTTCTTGACAACGTGTATGCCTAGCACCCAGAAGTGCAAAATTTCAGTTGGTTAAAACAAATCAGGCTATTAAACAGTATATAGGCCAAGCATGGTAGCACACACTTGTAATCCCAGTACTTGGGAAGCTGAGACAGGAGGATCCCAGGTTTGAGGCCAGCCTCAGCCACTTAGTGAGGCCCTCTGCAACTTAGTGAGACCCTGTTTCAAAAAAAAAATAGGGCTGGGGGTGTAGCTCAGAGGTAGAATGTCCCTGGGTTCAATCCCCAGTACCAAAAATACATACATACATACATACATACATACATACATACATTCTATATACAGTATATAGAATATCTTGTTGGAAAAGGAATATGTATACATGGAAAAAAGTTTAGAATGATATATGCTAGCATTAACAATGGCCATTGTGGGGATGTCTGGATAGAGCAGGATCACTCTCCTCTCGGATTTTATGTTTTTATATCTGATGTCCTTTTGTATTAGTCACTTTAATGGGAAAAAAAGACTCACACAAAAATGCCCACTCCCTGTCATTTTCTGGCTTGTATGAAGATACTTGTGTTCCCTAAATTTCCTTTGAAAACACGCAAGGTACATAAACCAGTGTTACAAAGTCCAAGCGGCTAAGTTACCTGTTGTAACACGTCTTTCCGAGGCTGTTGGGAACTAATTGTGGGTGTGTGAAATAAGAGGTTTCATTTACTTTAACTCACTCTTATGCTCAGCAAGGTCAGAGGTAAAGGTTCTGTCTCTTTCTGGCCCATAAAATATGGATTGCAATTTTCAGAGCACATTGACAGTGGTAATAGCTATTCCCATTAGCCAGTCATGTAAGCTTATGAAATATTGACATGATAAAATAATGCAACTGATAAGAAGTCAATAGAGCACGTATTTTATTGACAAATAAATGCACAGGCTTAAATTGTCTCTCAACACCTCTCTACATGATTGACATGTTATCAGAAAAAAATACATATTTAAGGTGGCCGAGATCAATAATTCCAAAATAATTCTTTAGTGAGGGTAAAAGTACAAACTCGGTCCCGTCCTAACTCCTAGTTGGGTTCATGCCACGTTGACAGCCACATTTTATGGCAAAATGTCCATTAATTTTATATTCGAGCCTTTTTTTCCAGCTTTGCTTAGAAAGTTCACTTTTTTAATTTATGATGCTCCCAGCTCAAATTCAAGCTCCGTTCCCTTTTCGAGACTTTGGGAAGATAAATAAGGGACGTTCTCTGCCATTTGTGAGTGAGATACTGCCTGGAACTTAAGAACAGAAGGAAACAGGCAGCCGAAGAGATGGATTTGTTTTAGAAATAAATATGTATCATATGGATAAGTAATAAAATCACGGTAAACTAGAAAGGTGTCGTAAAAATGCTCTCCCGTTTCACTGAGATGAAATTATACGCCGCAATATAGAGTTGGGTCATAGACATTTAAAGAATGAAGACGTGGCCCGTGTCTTTTGCAGAATAGAGCCATGCTCGCGTGCAAAGCAGGTCGGCGTCTGAGTTTCGTCCTATCCAAAGCGGCTGCTTTCCATGAATGGATATCCATTGGGAAATACTTTCTTTGGTTAGTAGAACCTTATACATCAGCACAACTCCAGTAAATGACAACAACAACAAAACATATATCCGAAAAGCAAAGATATCACCATGTAGCACTTAAAGCTTTCCTCTGCTTCACAGATACAAGAAGTCTTCTTATTGGCGCATTGTAATTATGTATCATAATGAGGATCCCAGCCAGAGAAACACAGCACTTGGTGTGTCTTCCCCGACCCCACCTCAGCTCTCTCTCTCCGCGTCCCTGGAGATGATACTGCAATGGGTACTGATAACTTCATGTATGCACATAGCATTATTCGAACGCTTTCCTTCATGCAGCCTCCCCTTTCCCCTCCCTCTGTCCCTCCCGAGTCCCCTCCACTATTCTCCTAGCACCTCCCCTCATTTCTCTGAAGTCCCTTTTGTTTCCTGGATTTCTCCCGAGCTTCCATGTGTAAGTGAAAACCTATGACCCTTCACTCTCTGACACTGGCTAATCTCACTTAGCCACTCTTCTCTAGCGAGTGACATGATTTTGCTCTTCTTTATGGCTGAGTACAATCCCACTGGTGTCTAATACCGCCGTGGTGTGATCATTCATCTGTTGGACACCCAAGATGGTTCCATAGTTTGGCTATTGCGAATTGTGCTTCTTCAAACCTGGATAAGCATGGATCACTAGTATTCTGATTTCAATCCCTTTGGGAAGATCTCCAAGAGTGGCAGAGCTGGATCCTATGGTGCTTCCCTTCCCAGTCTTCAGTCTTCTGAGGAACCTGCACACAGGTCTCCACAGTGGTTGCACTAATTTACACTCTCAGCGGTAGTGTTTAAGGGTTGTTGTCTCCCACATCCTCGCCAGCATTTATTATCATTTGTATTCTCTCTCTCTCTCTCTCTCTCTCTCTCTCTCTTTGTACTAGGGATGAACTCAGGGGCAGTCTACCTCTGACCTACACCCCCAGCCCTATTTTTTATTTGGAAACAGGGTCTTGCTAAGATGCTGAGGGTCTCTCTAAGTTGCTGAAGGTGGCCTCCGACCTGCGATCCTCCTGTCTCAGCCTCCCAAGCACTGGGATGGCAGGCATGCACCACCATGACTGGCTCATAATCCTTCTTAACTTGCTCGGGTTCTAGTTAATACAGTTGAGTCATAAACTATCCCCAAACTTAGGGCATAAAACCACCATTTGGGCGCACAGACTCTGCAGGTGGACACAGGACCGAGGGCAGAGTAGATCTATGCTCCACAGCATCTGAGAGCTGGGGTGGATGCCTGCAGTCCCCAGAGTCCTGAGGCAGAGGGCTGGGGTCCCCGAAGGTTCCTGGATTCGCTGGCTGCTGCTTGAGAAGCTCGTTAAAGCTGCTGGCTGGACCCCGTGCGTGCACAGGGCTGCGCTGTGTGGTACAGCTTACTGGAAGCATGAAGACCGGGGTGCACAGGGGTGCATCCCAAGAGAAAGCCAGGTGAAGGCAGAAGCCAGCCTTCGAGGCACCGACTGCAGAAGAACCCCGCCAGGTCACCTCCGCTGCACCCCGCGGCACGAGGCAGCCACCGCCTTCCCCCCAGTTTCCAGAAGCCGGAGCAAGGCGATGTGATTATCACATTGTAAGAATAGCGCGCAAGATGGGATGCACATTTGTATGGACAACTTTGGAACTGCAATCTGCCACAGCTTGCTGGAGGCCACGATAATTCACAACCCTGGCCAGCATGTGCAAACTCCCCAGCCCTCCCCGGGGCCCTCGAGGGTAGTACAGAACCAGCTCCAAGTCCAAAGAGTTCGTCAGTGGAGCCAGGTCCTGAGTAAACGGAGCTCCTCAGGTGAACTCCCCAGCTGCGGCCTTCATCTTACATTCTTCTCCATCTCTTCCCTATGTGGGTCCAAACACTGCGCTGAGTGCTGTGTGCTTCAATATATACAACAAAACATCATTTTCAAAGTATTTACAAACAAACAGAGTTCGCCCAGTTTCAAAGAGATGGAAGAAAGGTCCCATGGTTTGATGAAAGAAGGTCCACATTGTGTTATAAAAAAAGAGTTTGGTCCAGCACGGTGGCACACGCCTGTCATCCCAGTACTTGGAAGGCTGGGACAGGAGGATCACAGGTTGGAGGCCAGCCTCAACAACTTAGGGAGACCCTCAGCAACTTAGCAAGACTCTGTTTCAAAATTTAAAAAAAGGGCTGGGGTGTAGCTTGGAGGTAGAATGCCTCTGGATTCCATCCCCAGTCAGTACTGAAAAAAAAATGTTAAGTCAATATGATAGAGACACAGTCCAGGTCCACAGAACCTCAGCCCCAAATAAACATGGGCAGAAATGTTCTTTTCTGTTATTTTTAATAGAAAATATTTATGGGTACCAGACCGCGTGTTAAAGATTTATGTAGATTTGATGGTTACGTAAACCTTATAAGGTAGTTTTTAGAATTGAAAATTACTACATTTACCTACCCTATGAAATATTACTTTCAACCCTGCTATAAATTCTCCACATTTTTAATACTTTTTGCTTTCCTGTGCTACCAGATATACCCAGGAAAAAAAATGCCTAAGAGAGATATGAGGGTTATTAATAGACATCATTAGTAATAAACCACGATGCTAATTTCATGCTCCAAATGCTACTTATCTTGCTCCTGAGTGAAAAGAATTCCTTGCCTGGTCCCCTCAGTCTCCCGTCACCCCCAAGGCAGAGCCAAAAATCAGTCCCCTTCCTTCATGAGTCGACGATCTAAAGAGGAACAGGAAGGGCAGCTGTTCAAAGGAGAGTTTCTAGCTGGGCGTGGTGGCGCCCGCTTGTCATCCCAGTACTCGGGAGGCTGAAACAGGAGGATCTGGGTTTGTGGCCAGTCTCGGTTACTTAGTGAGGCCTCCACAACTTAGTGAGACCCTGCTTAAAAATAAAGAATAAGAAAAAACTCGGGCTGGGGGTGTAGCTCAGAGGAAGAATGCTCTTGGGTTCAATCCCCAGTACCGCAAAAAAACGATAGAATAAAAAGAAAAAGGAGAGTTTTAAAGACGGGGGAATTCCTAAAAGAAGAGTGACACAGAAAAACCCTCAAAACATATGATGTCCTTATCCCAAACCCTCCAGACCTACCCCAGAAAGTCTCCTTTGAACCATTCAGCTCCCTTTTAAAATGTGACCTGGCTTCAAATATTCAACTGATTTCTGACTCCGGGACTTCCAGAGCTAATATTTGTTGAGACTCTCCAGAAAGGTTCTGAGAAGTATTTCATATATATATATATTATATATATTTGTTTATATTTATATATCATTTCATATATATATGTCCGTCAACAGAAGAATGGATCACAAAACTGTGGTCTATACAATGGGATATTACTCAGCCATAAACAAGAGCAAAATCATGCCACTCACAGGAAAATGGATGGATCTAGAGACTCTGATGCTAAGTGAGATCAGCCAGTCTCAGAAGGTCAAGGGTCGTATGTCTTCTGTCCTAGGTGGAAGCTAGAGAGAAATTGAGAAACAAAAGGGACTTTAGAAAAATGAGGAGAGACACCAGTAGAGGAGTAGAAGGGGTTTGGGGGAGAGAGGAGCGGAGAGGAAAGGGGAGACTTGATGAAGGAAATAGTTTAAATAATGTGATGTCCATATATGAAGTTGTCAAAGCCAATCACAGTTATAGGTACAGGGAGGAAGAGGGAGCAAGGGCGGGACGCGGAGGGAAACACACCAAGTGCTGTGTGCACAGCTGTTCCTATCACTCTGAACCTCCTTATCATGTGTAATTACAATGCACCAAAAAGTATATTAAAACATTTTTGTCTTAAAAGTTCACAATACGATCATGTGCTCATTAATAAGCATATCTATGTCCTTTCATGATTGAAGATAAATGGGAAACACATAAAAGTAAGGCCATCACATTCCTGATTGGAGACGGATTTGTGCAAGGGAAAAGAAAATTCACAGGGGCTAAGACCTTTTAATCTCGGACCGACTCCAAAGCAAACGCAACCATCCCCGGAAGCCTGAGAGAGGCTAAGCTCTAGCGCCCCACAGACACCTGTGGAGCCCGGGGCTGTGGCACCCTCCTGGCCAGTGACAGGGTCCCTCCATCTCTCGTCAAGTTCCCGCCATGTGCGTGGGCTGTGCCCTGTGTTTTTGCATGCACAATACCCCCCAAACACCCAAATAACAATGAGGATGACACTTGGCTGTGGGGCCTTAAAATGCCCACTTTTACACCAGAGGACCAAAGCTTAAAGAAGCTAAGCTCCAACAGGGCTCCTGAAATCCCAGGAGATTTCAGGAGGCTGAGACAGGAGTATCACAGTTTTGAGGCCAGCCTCGGCAACTTAGCAAGACCCTGTTTCAAACTAAAAAATTAAAAGGGCTGAAGGGTGCAGCTCGGAGGTAGGATTGCCCTGGGTCAATATAAAACAAACAAAACCCACACTCAGCCAGGCATGGTGGCGCACACTTGTAATCCCAGTACTTTGGGAGGCGGAGACCGGAGGATCCGGGTTCGTGGCCAGCCTCAACGGGCTCTCTCTCTCTACCTAGTGAGGCCCTCCGCAACTTCGTGAGCCCCCGTTTCAAAATAAAGTATACAAAAAATAGGGCCGGGGGTGTGGTCAGAGGTAGAATGCCCCTGGGTTCAATCCCTGGTACCGCAAAAAAAAAAAAAAAAAAACCCACACTCAACTATAAAGTCAGAGCTCTATAAAGAAAGAGTTCTTGTTTTTTTATGAGGACCAGGCAGATGCTTTGCTAAAACATCAAATGTAAAGTCTTTAACATAAATGTTGACTGCTTTTGTTTGCCCTGGTGCTTTAAAAACTCACATGGAAGACAGTTGAGTCTGCCCTATTCCACCCACGTCCCCAAAGGGGGGTTCTCAGAGACGTCCCCCCTAATCGGGGCTGGGAGGAGAGATGGGAAGGAGGCTGCGGTCCTCCCATCTTGGCCTTCTCAGTGCTGTGAGTTGGGCTACACGTGCCACAAGCAAGCTGGGTGCTGGAGGCAGCATTCCTAAGCTTTTGACAGCCTGCCCCTGATTCGGGGGGAACTTGCAGGTGCTCAGCCCAGAGGCACGGTAACCTCAGCTCTCACGGTGAGGGTCGCAGGCAATGACTGTCTGCACCATATGCCAGGTTGTGGAAACCAACGGATCCGACATGAAAACCCACATCCAGCTCTCAGGTGGGTTCGGCTGTCTTGGGAAAAATGGGAATTCCACAACCCAGAGGAGCCCTCTCTACCTCGGGCTGTGTCAGTGTGCTGCCTGATCAGCCTGCCTTCTCTGACGACGACTAGGACGCCGAGGACACTGGACTCCTCACCCACCTCGCTCCACCATCAACTCCTCACCTCACTCCCAAGCCTGTGTCACCAGGCATCTGTGGTGACAGGTGTGTGGGGGAAACGGAGTGAAGAGTTAAAAGCCGCTTAGTCTCTTACCTCTCTCAACTGTTTTTCTGCACGCCCGGTGTACACAGATACACTTTTGATGTGTTAACTGGAAAATCTGACTAGCTGAGAACAAAACACTATGAGAGGCAGGGAGACACTGGCAGGAGAACCACGCAGCCCTTTATTGAAGAACTGCCAAGCCCAGCCGCCGTGATTATCAGAGACCTGGATCTGATGCCGGAAATTAAAAATAATAATAATAATAATAAACCCATCCACTGGGCATTTATTAAAGGAATCTGAAATGATACTGCATGTAAAATAACTAAAATGGCTCTTTTAACAATTCAGATACAAGGCTGTTTCTATTACATATATATACATACATATATATGTATTTTTAATATTCAAATGCATGCTTTTCTTTTTTTTTTTTTTTTGCGGTACCGGGGATTGAACGCAGGGACGTTCTACCTCCGCGCTACACCCCCGGCCCTATTTTTTATGCTTTATTTTGAAACTGGGTCTCACGAAGTTGCAGAGGGCCTCACTAGGTAGAGAGAGAGAGAGAGAGAGAGAGGAGAGATATAGTTCACGCGCGCACACATGCGCGCTGAGGTTGGCCACAAACCCGGATCCTCCGGTCTCCACCTCCCAAAGTACTGGGATTACAAGCGTGCACCACCACGCCCGGCCAAATGCATGCTTTTCTAACCACAAAAAATACATGCCTATAAAGAGAATGCAGATAGGTATGCATAGATAATATTTGGACATGCTACCTACATGTTTGCAAATTTAAAACATCTTTTTTATTAATTTTTTTGTGTGGTACTGGGGATTGAACCCAGGGGCATTCTACTTCTGAGCTATACCCCAGCTCTATTTTACTTGGAAACAGGATCTCACTACTTGGGAGGCTGTCCTCAAACCTGCGATCCTCCTGTCTCAGCCTCCCAAGGACTGGAATGACAGGTGTGGGCCACCACACCTGGCTCTCATGTATCTTGTCATCACAAATAAGATTCGGTGATTGGGTATGGAGTTCCACAGGATTGTTTGACCTACAACACTTTTATGATACATAAAAGGTCTGGGGAGGCTTGTTTCTCAAACACAGTTTCAGACACACACACACACACACACACACACACACACACACACACACACACACTCACAAGATCCTAAAGGGTGCATTTTTGCACACAGAAACAGAACCAGAACTGGGAAACTTCACACCAATTCAGGTCACCGAAGCCTCCATTGCTAACTGATTTCCACGGCCTCAGTGGAGCACCAAGTGTATTTTTCTTGTGTCCGTGGCGAAGCAGCTCTCAGGAGGACAAGTCAACTCGGTAAATAAATGGCCGGAAATGTTTCTCCTGTGAAGCGTTTGTGAGTGGTTTAAATCGGCTTTCCTTCTAAGTGGCTTAGAAGTACTTTTGTAGCTAAACATGGATGGAGTTGGACGGTGCCCCATGCTAGTGTCTTAAAAGAGATCAGGGTGAGCCCAGGGCAGGAGCCTGTCTGGTGGCCAAGGAGGGAGACGGCTTTAGAGACTTTCTGCCCAGACCAACCCAAAGGGAAATTTTCAGTACCCTTGTTTATTTTCAGCTTTCAAAAACCAAAATTCTGCACGGAACAAGGGCTGCATCAATATAGCTACTTTTAACTTTTCAACCAATTGCAGACAGCAAGAATTAATCATTCGCTTCTCTCCTTCCTAAGACCCTCTCCTCCGAAAAACTCCATCATTTTCCAAGGACCTGATAAATAATCCCAAGTTCACTGGCATTTCAAACAGGCAAGATGCTTATCTATTTTAAACCATAATGAATGTCATATTTCCATTCAAATTGGGGACGATCGCGTTTTCAGCTACCAACTAACGATGGGGAGGGAAAAAAATCATCCTTCCGACAACAATAACCTCTTAATTGAAGATTTCTCTTTAAAACTTTTTAATAGAATAATGTGGGTGTTATCCCTCTGAAAAACAAAATTGCTTTTAATGAAGTAGTTCAAAATCAGGGCAAGAAAAGAGCACAGAGCTTCCCTGAGCTTCCCGTGACAGTTTACATAAAAAAGATGTTTTATTTTCTCTTCGCGGGGTGTACACCATCATTTAGTCTTATTATTCCTGACATGTAGTTCACCATGTTAGCATCTTTGTGGGAAACAAGAAAGCAATTAAGGCTCCTCTCTCTCTCTCTCTCTCTCTCTCTTCCTTGGGAGACAGAGATTCCACTTTCCCTCAAAACCCGTAACGACGAGGCAGACCTGGTCAAACACCACACGCCTGGGTTTTAAAATGCAATAAAGATGGAGCTTTAATAGTTTTCAGTTACCGTGATTCTGCAAGCAGGCTAGCGAATCACATGTAAAAAGTAGATTATTCACTGAATTGGACACGGGACGCTTCGGGATTGTGTGACTCCCCATTTAAAGTTTTGCCAAGATTTCCCCTTGAACCCGTCCTTGAAAAAGATTACATATTTTATACTTGGTTTCTATCCCTTTACTGCATTCTTAACATTGTTTCCACTTTTTAATGTACTTTCCCAACAAGACAAGGTAGTTACAGAGTATCCATTCAGAGGGGATCTATTCAGAATAAGTATCGATTCACTCGCAGCCAGAAATACGGATAATACAATATTTTATTTAGTTTTAAGAATATATTTTTTTCATTTTAAGCAAATGAAACTTGGAACCAATTTAAAAAAAAACCTGCTATTGGCTTTCTATAGAAATTTGGTAGGAGGAGAAAAAAAAGAAAATCAGTAGGAAAATTCTCTCCTGTTGTCTCTGCTTTAGAAAATCTTGCCTTTTGTGTAAATAAATAGATCACTTATCGGAAAGTGCATAGAACACAGGAAAACTGTAGAGTGTCAGAAAGCACTTTACATCAAAATATCATGTAACAAAATAAAAACACGGGCAGTGGGGACCATTTCCTTTTAAAAGAGGGAACATCGTCCTTCTCTGGGGACTTGAAAACAAGCCATTAACTTATTTCCTGAATTCCTTTTGTAATAATTTCCAGTGCTTATGCTCAGCTACATGCTAGATTCTTTTTATCTCCTTTCTCCCACCATGAATCAAGTTACCTTCATTAATTCTTCCTGCCTTAAAATCAACAACAGGGTCACAAATTTATCCTGACCGTTAGATTTGCACAAAACCTTGGCCGACCATGAAACTCGTGACTGGGAGACTTTACCTGGGAAATTCTAGAACATAGTCCACATTCTTGCAAGGCTCACGGGAAGTGCTCCTGAGTACCAGGACCCACGAATCCCGAGTTTCTGTCCCATGAGTTTCCCAGGAACCTGTGGCAACATGGCAGCTGGTGGCACTGAGGGGAGCTTGGCCAATCAGGTCACATTCAGTCATTTCTGTTGCATCTTATTTTAGAGTCAGTGTGTTTATTATTGTTGATGTTATTGTTGTACTGGGGATTGACCCCAGGGGCATCTACCTCTGAGCTACACCCCTGGCCCTTTATTATTTTTTATTTTATATTTATTTATTTATTTATTTATTTATTTATTTATTTATTTATTTTTGCAGTACCGGGGATTGAACACAGGGGCGTTCTACCTCTGTGCTACGCCCCCGGCCCTATTTTTTTTTTATACTTTATTTTGAAACCGGGTCTCACGAAGTTGCCGAGGGCCTCTATTTTTTATTTTAAAACAGGGTCTCACTAGGTTGCTGAGAGTCTCACTACTTGCTTAGTCTGGCCTCCAACCTGTGATCCTCCTGTCTCAGCCTCCCAAGTACTGGGATGACAGGCATGCACTCCGACACCCTGCTTGATATCTTAAATAAAGTGACACTTTGAACCCATTATTCTTGAATCATTATAGTATATTTTTCTTCCCTTTTTTCTCACCATTTATCATCTCTTTTACATCTTGAGGATGTTTTCTTAAAAACCTTTCTCCAATGTCTTGATTTCCCAAAACTTCTACTCCCACCCATGTTCACTATTTTGATCTAGAAATATGTATAGTAAGAATGGACCAATCAGAGGCACTAAAAAAGAACACTTGTCCACTTTCGTGACAAATTCTGTAAATAGAAACTTACTAAAAATGCCTTTGATTCAAGTGTTTCAATACCTGTTCGCATAAATAACTTATATGTAGCCAAGGGAGGGTGGCACACACCTGTCATTCCAGTACTTGGGAGGCTGAGACAGGAGGATGACAGGTTCGAGGTCAGCCTCAGCAACTTAGTGAGACCCTCGGCAACTTAGCAAGATCCTGTTTCAAAATAAAATAGGGCTGGGAGGTATATCTCGGAGGGAGAATGACCCTGGGTTCAATCCCCAGTAACACAAAAATAAATAATTAAATAAACCAAATTACCTCGTAGAGGCCCCATGTCCAAATACCAACATAATGGCAATTAAGGCTTCAACATATAAGTATTAGGGGGACACAAATGTTCAGTCCATAACCCTTATTTCACTGTATCAGCGTATCAAACCTGCTTTTTAAAGCTCACGGTTGGAGATAAACTTGAAAGTATCATTTGCATTTTGCATTTGGACCAAATATCTTTAAGCTGAAACTTCCTTCATTGTTTTAATCAGTTGTCAAGTAAAATATAACTCGTAATATCTTCAGATAAACTATATAGTGAGATTTGATCATTTAAATTTCCAAAAGCCATACTAATTGCGCCTTCATAAGTATGCCGGTTTTCTATCACTGTTTGTGAACTTGGTTCCCACACAGGTGTGTGGATACAACCACGCCCGTGATGTACGGTGGCTTTGAAGAACTCTGTGCAAGATCAACACGTCGGCGGCCTAACAACGTGGAAAAAACTGATTGAGGGAAATGACGAAAGAAAGGGGTGAGGCCACAACATTACAACAGCAAATCCATGCTGCCCCGTCTCCTCAATTCTTACGTGATCATTAATTCTAGTGAAAGTTTTGCAATTAAATTAACTACAGCATATGCGGTTATGTGTGTCTGTTTTGATCTAAAAGTACACACACACACACACACACACACACACACACACATAAATACGCCTTTTCGCATACTCTATTCTCAGCCATCTGTGAAAACTAACCCCGGGGTTACTGCAGATGAGCAGTTCTCCAGTTTGTTATAATGAAAATACTTGGAATGCTGGAGCCGTCCATGTTGACTGCTATTATTTCTTGTTTGTAGAAAGCACTTGATTCTCCAGAATGTGTGCACGTGGCGTGGGCATCTAGTATGGGAAGGAGTTTTAAGGACCTCATCGGGAGCCCCAAACCATCGCTGTGGAGATGAGTGGAGTTTCCTCCAAAGACTCGTAATAGAACCACCGTGTGATCCAGCTATACCGCTCCTTGGCATCTTCCTAAAAGAATTCAAGTCAGAGCACTAGAGTGACCCATGCATATCTGTATTTATACAGCACAATTCACAACAGCCAAGACATGGAACCAGCCCAAGTATCCGTCAACAGATAAAGAAACTGTGGTCTAGATGCACCATGGAATGCTACACAGCCGTAAAGAAGAACAAAATGATATCATTTGCAGGCAAATGGATGGAACCAGAGAATATTAGGCTGAAGGAAATGAGCCAGCCTCAGAAAGTCAGGGGTCATACATTTTCCCTCCTATGTGGAAGCTCGAGCGAGAGAATAGGAAAGAAGAGGGCTTTAGAAAATTGAGGAGAGAGACCAGGAGACTAGTGCACAGGGGTTGGGAAAAGGAGGACAGGTCAAACAATGCGCTGTGCATATATAAAAGTACACTGCCAGCGCCACCAACATGAACCGGGAGGGAGGGAGGAGGGAGGGAGGGAGGGAGGAGCAGGAAGCCGGAGCCGGAGGGATGTGCAGGGAAACCCACCCAGCTGTGAATGTATGAACCTATTGCTTTGAGCCTCCCTGTGATGTATCGTTGCAATACACCCATAACAGTATAAAAATAAAACAAACAATAAAATAAAAAACAATATATACTGAGAATTGCACTCAGGGGCATTCCATCTCCAAGCTACACCCCCGGCCCTATTTTACTTTTCATCTGGAAACAAGGTCTCACTAAGTTGCTGAGGGTCTAAGTTGCTGAGAATGACTTCTAACCTGCGATCCTCCTGTCTCAGCCTTCCAATTACTGGGATGACTATTTATTTATTTATTTATTGCAGTACTGGGGATTGAACCCAGGGGCATTCTACCTCCGAGCTCCAACCCTAGTCCTATTTTTTATTCTTTATTTTGAAACAGGGTCTCACTAAGATGCGGAGGGCCTCACTAAGTAGCTGAGGATGGCCACGAACCTGCAATCCTCCTGTCTCAGCCTCCCAAGGGCTGGGATTACAAGCGTGCGCCACCACGCCCGGCTTGGGATGACATTTTAAAGGGCTTCACATTACATAGCATAGAGTGGCACTGTCACGGAATGAAACTGATGATCCGGGAAGGCATACCTGGCTTATCCTCTCCTTCCACAGAAGACGTTGCTGGATATCTTCAATTGAGGAACTATGAGTGCAAATGCCTGGCAGCTAAGATTCTCCCCCGTATCTGCAGATCCTTCGTCGCCACTGACACAACAGCAGCGGCCCCTCTGGGAGGTGGGCACGCGGAATCCTGCCCATCCCCATCCCCAATAGCCCATCCATCCCCACGACAAGTCTACTTTGCTTTCATAATCGCTTTTAGACGCTATCAAAAGAAACTGGAGCGGGATTAAAATGTCAGTTGACACATGCAAACAATTTGAATTACCAGAAGTCGGGCACAGAGACACTGTGCAGGTGGAGCTCTGTGGTCTAGACACACCATGGAATGCTACTCAGCCCCCCCCCCCGCCTGCTCAATCACACCCCGACACCTCCCGACTCCTGAGGTCACCGGGGGCCACCCCAACCCCAACCTTCCTTCCTGGGGTCACCCTCGGCATGTCCCTGCACGGCATCTGCGTTTCAGCCAAAACGTGGCGACTCCCAATTTACGGTGCACAAGCTCCCCTTCCTCCCTCATCTGCTGTCTCAACCTTTCCCACCCTTTCCTGTTTCCACCTCATTCCACACCCCGTGGCCTCGTGTTTATGGACCCAGCCCCAATGAGTAGAGGCTCCGTTCACATGCTACCTTCTCCAGGAGGGCTTTCTCCCACCTTCCCTGGAACCTAACCAGCATTTAATGGAGCTCCATCTCCCTCCCTTCCTTCCTTCCTCCCTCCCTCCCTCCCTCCCTCCTTCCTTCCTTCGAACCCAGGGGTATTCTACCTCCAAGCTACCCCCCCAGCCCCATTGGATTTTTTTTTAAATTTTGAAACAGGGTCTTGCTAAGTTACTGAGGGTCTCGCTAAGAGGCTGAGGCTGGCCCTGAAACCTGCCATCCTGTTGTCTCAGCCTCCCAAGGACGGGGATGACAGGCCTGTGCCACCATGTCCGACTCGAAGGCCTTTCTTTTATGGCCCTCGTCTCCCTTTTCCCTCAGGTGAAGTCTAAGCTTCTTGGGGGTATGTTCTGCATCTCTGTGGCTCTTCCCTGCGGCTCTGCAAACAATGGGATACGCCTGCTGAGTGTCTGACTCCCCGGAAGCCGGGCTCTGAAGACAAGGCTGAGCTGTGCACTCAGACTACAAGGAGGATTTGCAATTCAATGTGAGCTCTTTGCAAAATAGGTCTTATTAGGCGAGGATTTCTGGGAATCATTAGCAGGTGGCAGCAGGACCAGGGGTGGATTTTCAGAATCTTTCTGTTATAAAACTCAAAGGCTCTTTGAACCAAAACATATATGGCCTGGACAAGATGACTTGTTCATGATCAGTGACCACAGCTGAAAATGTTAAGGCTCGTCCCTGAGGCTGCAGAGGACCTTGTCACCCCACAGGCAGTGCATGGTGCAGACACTCAGCACCTTGAGCCTCTTGGGAGTTTGTTGAAAACTGACTCTCACACCAGACTTGGCAATCAGACCTGCACCATGACAAACGCCACTGAAAGTGAGAAGCTCTGGCTTTCATGTCTAAATGGACATTTGTTGACCAGGTGAGGTGGTGCACGCCTGTGATTCCAGTACTTGGGAGACTGAGGCAGGAGGATCACAGGTTTGAGGCCAGCCTCAGCAACTTAGTGAGACCCTGTTTCAAAAAAAGAGTGGGTTAAAGTATAGCTCAGAGGTAGAATGTCCCTGGGCTCAACTCCCAGTACCAGAAAAAAAAGAAAGGCTGGACATTTATCAAATTTATGTCCAAATGTACTATGTCTATGTATTTATTTAGTGGACATATCATAAAAGCCTGTCCAGTATATTTAGCAGAATTTAACATCAAGAAGTTAACTGTATGTACTATAAATACAAAAATTAAAATGACCTAAATATAGCCAGGCGTCTGCAATCCCAGTACTTGGGAGGCTGAGACAGGAGGACCACAGGTTCGAGGCTGAGACAGGAGGACCACAGTTCGAGCCTCAGAAACTTAGTGAGAATCTGTTTCAAAATAAAAAACAGTTGGGAAGCCGGGCATGGTGGCGCACGCTTGTAATCCCAGTACTTTGGGAGGCGGAGACCGGAGGATCCAGGTTCGCGGCCAGCCTCAGCTCTCTCTCTCTCTCTCTCTCTCTCTCTCTCTCGCTCTACTTAGTGAGGCCCTCCGCAACTTCACGAGACCCGGTTTCAAAAGAAAGTATAAAAAATAGGGCCAAGGGTGTAGCTCGGAGGTAGAACGCCCCTGGGTTCAATCCCCGGTACCGCAAAAAAAAAAAAAAATAGTTGGGTATGGTGGCTCAGCCCTGTCATTCCAGCCTTGGGAAGCTGAAACAGTAGGATCACAGGTTGGAGGCCAGCCTCAGCAACTTAGTGAGACCCTGTTTCAAAATGAAAAATAATAAAAAGTGTTGGGAGTGTAGCACAGAGGTAGAGTGCCCCTGGGTTCAAGCTCCAGTACCAAATAATAATAATAATAATAATAATAATAATAAAATAAAATAAAAAGAGCTGGGGGTATAGCTCAAAGGTAGAAGGCCCCTGGGTTCAATCTCCACAACCAAAATAAATAAATGAAATAAAATAAAACTAGAAAATAAAAAGAACTGGATGTATAGCTCAGAGCCCTGGCTTCAATCCCCAGTACAAAAATTTTTTAAAGAAATGGACATTTATCAAATTAATCTCCAAATGTACCTATGTCTATGTATTTACTTAGTGAACATATCATAAAAGCCTATCCAGTATATTTAGCAGAATTTAATGTGAAGAAGCTGTTACATAAACACAGCAATTAAAATGAACTGCAATACACCGTCTCGAACCCTTCTCTGACATTTTGCCCTGGGACTTCCAACCTGTCAGCCCAGGGGACAGATGTGTTCGGGAGCAGGGCCACCCGCCCTGTAGTGTCTCCCACATCTCTCCTTTCCTGCAAGAGGGGAGAGCCACTGACTACCATGGTGACAAGGTTGGAAGGAAGGGATGGAATCCCAGGTGGGGCTGGAGGAATCCAAAGGGTGCGACTTGCCAATTGGCGTCTACAAAGAGCAACGAAGCCCCCGCCCCACCTGGGAGACCCAGAAGACCTGAGAGAGAGAGAGAGACAGAGAGACAGAGAGACAGAGAGAGAGGGGTAGAAGCCGGTCTCTCTGCTACGCTGACGCCCTTAATTGCGGCTTTTGAGCTTTTGATGTTCTGACACATAAATAGCTAAAAATTTGCTTTTTTTTCTCTCCCCCATTTTGTGCACTTGCAAGTTGGAAATGTCATCGAGTTTCATCAAGATTGAAGCGGGGTCCAATTTGCTAAAAACGCCGGGTGCATAAGGGAGGCTGGTGCGTCCTTCCACATGGGAGTCAGCAGGCACGACAAGCATTATGTACCTCGGGCTGGAAGCCGCCCGAAATGTCACTCAGACGCGCAGAGGGAAGGAGCTGAGCGGGCTCAGATACTCACTGCCCAGATGAAGCCGCTCTCGGCCTCCCTAGACCAGTACCGGGCATAAAGGGCACCCACAGCCTCCCCCTGCCGGGTCGACGCCCCCGGCACAAGAACAGCAGCCTGAAGGTGAGCTATCATATAATCGCTATGTACAGCCCTCTTGGTTTTTAGAAAAGTGCAAAAGCAACAACTTTTTCCATTATCAATAGGAAAGCAAAGCGGACTAGTGGATGGAAAGTCGGCTTTCTCCCAATTTTGCCTTATCTTTTTAAATTGGGGTTCGATTTCCCTTGATTCTGTCGGGGGACAATGGGGAAGGGGGAACAACAACCAAAATCTCTCCCTGAAATAAGATCTGACTGCAAAGCTTAGAAAGGGTATGAGCTAGCTGGGCAGGGAGATTGCAGGTCTGTAATCCTAGCTAGTACTTGGGAGGCTGAGACAGGAGGATCGCAGGTTGGAGGCCAGCCTCAGCAACTTAGCGAGGCCCTAAGCCACTTAGTGAGACCTTGTTTCCAAATAAAAAAATAAAATAGGGTTGAGGGTTTAGTTCAGAGGTAGAATGCCTCTGGGTTCAATCCCAGTACCACCAAAAACAAAAATTAAAAAATAAAATAAAATAAAGGGCACCTTGACCCAGCTCTTCCTCCTGGGGGTGCTCAGACCTTGATAAGGCTCTCAACAGCAGCCTTATCAAAATATGAATAGTCAACATGAATTGACTATCTATGCCCCACAGGCAGTGTACAAACCCTTAGTAGGCACTGTCTGGCCTCAGAATTAAAATACCCATGTAGACAAGAGCGGCTAGCAACCTTTGACAGACGTGCACATTGTGGCTCAGAGAGGGCAAGTCGCCCATCAGAAGCAACACAGCCTAGACAAACAGGCTTTTGCTGACTGCCACGCAAGACCGCCTAGTCATCATTTGTTTTTCACAAGATCAAAGCCCTTCATTGGACTCTCACATTTGGAAGAGGAAACCGGACAAAGAGTCCCTGCTTAACGTCAGGTAATTAATAAATTGCAAAGCAATCGACGCAGGAGCTTCTGCCTCCAACACCACTGAGCTTCCCGCTCCACCATGGATGTGAGGTCACGTCCAAGCCTACATTTCTAGAACTCTAGGATGGAAAAAAAAAAAAAAATATATATATATGGTTTAAATGAATCAACAGAACACGGTGAAACTTGGAATCTTTATTTTCATGCAAATACTCTCAGGATGAAGGGCAAGGCATAAAGATCCAATGACCTTAATTGTAAAAGAATTAAAAATTCCATTAGTAACTATCACAATGTAATAATACTCATTTTTTTCCTTCTTCCCTGCAAGCCGGGTGATCGTTACAGGAAATTATAGTGACCCCTTAATTTCTAAGATGATTTTCTTTTTCAAGTGCTTTTATTTTTTTTCCTAAACATGAGATGCCTTTTTTTTTAAGCTGCCAATATCTAAGAGGCTGAGTGAGAGTCTTTGCCATGGGAAATTCCCAGTGTTCAGGACCGGCATGGAGACGGGGAGCAGTAGCAAGCTCCCTGCTCCTCAGAGAATTCAAGCAGAAACTGGCTGACAGCATGTCGACGTGACAGAAGACATTCACAGCCTTTTAGGGTGATAGACTTTTTGCGAATCTAATTAAAGCTATGGACCTTTTCTTCACAAAAATGTATAGATGTGCAGAATTCTGCCTATGTCGGGCTCAGAGGCTTTGCTGGGCCCCATCTCTCTGGCAGAAGCCCTGTTGAACAGTATATAAACCCGGAAGCAGCTGACTGGATTTATTCCTTCCCTCCCCTGCAACACTGTTTCCAAAGACACATGGGAATTCTGGCTGCAACCTGGTGTACTTTGTATGGCTTACATGGTGGCTTACTTTGCATTATTATTATTATTACTGTGATTATTTTAAGTTTATTAAAGCAAGCAATTGTTGCTGGAAAGCAGGCGTGGCGGTGCATGCCTGTAATACCAGTATTTGGGGGGCTGAGACAGGAGGATCGCAGCTTGGAGGCCAGCCTCAGCAACTTAGTGAGACCCTCAGCAACTCAGTAAGACCCTGTTTCCAAATAAAATAGGGCTGGGGGTGTAGCTTGGAGGTAGAATGCCCCTGGGTTCAATCCCCAGTACCACAAGAAAGAGAGAGAGAGAGGGAGGGAGGGAGAGAGAGAGAACGAGATTGCTGTTGGAAGAAGAAATCAGAGGCTCGGGTAACTGTCAGCCTGCATCCAGCGTGCTTTCTGCCTGCTGAGGCTCGGCAGAGTCCGTCCTTTAGAGAGGGGTGCCTGTGCACACCACTGTCTACTGCCAACCTGCCCCGACCCACTTTATTCATTCCTATTACCTGTTTCACTACCAGTTCAAGTTTGCAATCCCTGAAATAGAAAAACAAATTTTGATGGGGAAATTTCTTAGGTGGCACAAGGGGCCTGCTGTGCTTTCCTTTACCCACACTGTCCTTCCCACAAAGGAAATAGGGACGGGCCAAGGAGAGAAGTGGGTGCTAGATCAAACAGCAGAGAAAGCCGTGCATCTTGCAACGAACGCCCTAGAAACAACCAGCTACGATGGCAGGTTCAAAGCCAGCCTCAGCAACTCAGCAAGACCCTCAGCAACTTAGTGAGACCCTGTTTCAAAATAAAAATAAAATAGGGCCGGGGCTGTAGCTTGGAGGTACAATGCCCCTGGGTTCCATTCCCAGTACAAAAAAAAAAAAGGAAAGGAAAAAAGAAAAATAAAAGATGCCTCTAGTATTTTCCCAAGTAAAACAATCAATATGCAATTTAGAAAATAAGTGATCATAAATATTTAAGTATTCATTTGCTTCTTCCATCCTGCCCTGTGTTACTGTAAAACGTGCAGCTTTAAATATGAGCCCGGTCCTACTTAATAACAACACCGGGTAGCACTACTCATTTATCTCCTTAAGCAAGGCAATTTGGAGCAGGGGAGGCCGGAGCGGTGGCAATTCGTCATTAGCAGCAGTTCTAATTAAACAGCCTCATCTACGCATTCACCGCACCATCTTGCGGGTCTTCCCTGCCTGCGACCAAACAGGTCCTCCATCACCGTCACCACCATCCCGCCCCAGCCAAACATTCAGCTGCTTACGACGGACAGCGAGAACGCAGTGACTTACACGTCACACTCTCAAAGCCACCTCAAAGCTGTAACGGTCCTGTGGGATCAACAATGCGATTCTCCAGGTTAATAAGAACATCTCCGCGTGAACAACTGTACCCCCAGGAGAAGAGGCCCTAAGCAGGAGCTGCTAAACGGTGCTGGGCAAAGAATGCGTATGGTAAAATGTGCGTGGTGGAGTCAGGGAATGACATATCCAAGTGTGTAAATAGCACACGGTTTGGTGTGTCGGTTCCCCTCCCCCATAGATTGGGTTAAATCCCAGTTTCAAAATTATCGATGTCCCCGAGCAGGTCCCCGCTGCCATTCGTTCACACAGGAGAACAGCAAGTTGACGCGCCTCAAATCCAGGTTCACGCGGGGCAGGAATCCGGACACTCTTCCACGAACTCTGTTTAGAAAGACTTCTGGGTAGAGAATGGAGGGCAAATGTGGTCTATGGGATATTTTTTCCCTAAACTTCCAAAAACCACATTTGGGAATTTTTTTTTTAATTTCTCAAGTATATAATCACCTTTGAAAACTGGAATAAAATGTAGCTGGTTGGAAGGACAGTGAGAGTATGAACTGGATGGAAAATACCGCCAGGACTAAACCCACCAGCATGTTTATGTGGGAGCTGGACGCGAGCTGAGCCTGGCCGACAGTGTCCCCAAAAGGTCATTTCGCCACCCGTTCCTGGCAGGCGGACGGCCCCGCAGCCAGCTGTGTGGGTGGCAAAGCCCGGCGGGCACGGATGCCTTCTTCGGCACTGTTATTTCTGGAAGGAGAGAAGCGGAAAGATCTTTGTAGGTCTTCGTGGAGCACCATAAGGGGCACGAGGAGTTGGGGGGCATCAAAGCCTTTCCAGGAAATTAGCTTACAAAACAGAAATAATAAGTAATAAGCAGGCACAGCAGGTAAGTGCCGTCCAAGCCGAGGTAACAACAGGCACAAAAGCTGGGAGGATGGGACACAGTCACCAAAAGAGCAGTGGGGGAGGATGCGGAGAAAGAAAACTTCAGGAGAAATCAAGGGTGACCTGAAGGTCATAGGGAACACGCCGGTAGTGCTGGTGTACACCTGTCATCCCAGTCCTTGGGAGGCTGAGACAGGAGGATCACAGGTTCAAGGACAGCCTCAGCAACTTAGTGACACTCTCAGCAGCCTAGTGAGACCCTGTTTCCAAAACCAAAAACAAAAATGGCTGGGGACGTAGCTCAAAGATAGAATGCCCCAGTAACACAAAAACAAACAATTGCCTGCAGACATTAATACCATCGGTAAAACATATTGATGAATGCCTGGTCTCCACAATATATAAAGAACACTCATAAATAAATAAAAAAGACAACCCGGTTGAAAAGTGGCTAAGAAGTATGGACAGACCATATCCAAGACAGAAAGCCTAAATGAACACAAACACATTTCTAAGAAAGTTTAACTTTGACAGGAATAGGAAAAAGGCAAATCAAAAGCAACAAGGTACCACGGTAAACCCATCAGCTGTGAAAATCTGATAATACCAACTCTCATAAAAATGTGGAGTAGCCATGACGTTCATACACTGTCAATGGCAGCAGGAATTGGTATAATGAGAGAAAAATTTGGCGATAGTCAATAAAAGCTTAAGATACCACTATCCTTTGATCCACCAATTCCCATCCCTATTCTAGACCTTAAAAATGTCTTCAACTGCCAGGTATGGTGGCGCACACCTATCATCCCAGTCCTTGGGAGGCTGAGACAGGAGGATGGCAAGTTGGAGGCCAGCCTCAGCAACTTAGCAACTTAGACCCTGTTTCAAGCTAAAAATAAAATAAAAGTGGGCTGGGGCTATAGCTCAGAGGTGGCACGACCCTGGGTTCCACCCCCAGTGTCTGTCTGTCTGTCTGTCTCTCTCTCTCTCTCTCTTCTTCTCCACAAGTGGGTAACTTTGTCTAAAATCTGGAGCAAACAGCCAATGCCATTCTAATTCTAAAGTCCTACCCGGTCCCCCGAGGAGGGGAGAAAAGCTCATTTAACCCTTCGACCCCTTGCTCCATATTGATTAGGTGGTGTTAATAATGCAGAGACTCTTATGAGGATTAATAAATTCATTCCTCGAGCTTTGGAGATAAAAATGTGCTGGGTAAGTGCTTTATTTTAAGGAGGGTGATGGCGACGGCGACGGCAGGGCTTGTTGATTCTGGGCGTCCCATTCAGCCAGCCCTTCAACCTTATCTCCCGGCGGGCTCTGGGCTCCGCCATGAAGACGGCGTCTTTTAAATGACAGCGCACAACCTTTGAGGATTATGCATTTTAAGCGGCGGTTCACAATGAATATGTGACCGGATATATGTCACATAGGAGAAAGTCAAAAATATAATCCCCACAAGGTTAATGACACCAATTGTATCGGGAGTTTCAATTGCTGCAATAATTCCGGGCACTTTAGAATAAGGGAGTTTGGCCCTGGCACCCAGCGTCTGCCGCGAGAAAACATCCAGATCTGGGGTCTGCTGGGCACGAGCACGGGCTCAGCTGGAAGTTTGCAAATCACAGCAGGGAATGCAATGGAAATATACAGAATATGATATGCAGAGGCCGACGTTTCTTGGAGTTGCTTTTTTAGCAGTAGGTAATGATGTGTATGATTCACCCACACCTCCTGCCTCCTCTCTTTCTTTCCTTTCCTTTTTTTTTTTTTTTGGTGTGTGTGTGGAACTAGAGATTGAACCCAGGAGCATTCTACCTCTGAGCTACACCTCCAGCCCTTTTTATTTTGAAACAGGGTCTTACTAACTTGCTGAGGGTCTCACTGAGTTGACAAGGCTGGCCTTGCACCTACAATCCTCCTGTCTCAGCCTCCCAAGTTCTGAGATGACAGGCGTGCACCACCAAGCCCCAGCTCCCACACCTCCTTTCTAACCTCCTTTAGGAAAAAAGAGCTCAGGCCCTAAGCAAGCTGCCCTGCTGTTGAGGGGCGCAGGAACCCAGGGTCTGGAAACAGCGTGTTGACCTCTCTCCTGGCCTCGACTTTCTTGTTTCCCTCCGAACACAGCTAACCTGGCGGCTCGGCAAACACTCCGACTTCATCTCTCTGCCCCTCAGGTATACACTGGAGACCTGGAGAGGCAGCCGGCCTCCAAACTGTGGGCCAGTCTCTCTGACTGGCATGTTCTGCACCGTAACGAATGATTTTAATGTACTTATATTGGTGCATTGTAATTATACATCATAGTGAGGTTCGGAATGATAGAAACACACACGCACACAGCACTTGGTGTGTTCCCCTCCAGATCCACCCCATCCCTTCCTGTCCCTGGACTTATTATTATTTAATTATTATGATGATGATTTTGTATGTGTGTGGTACTGGGCATTGAAGCCAGGGGTGTTCTACCACTGAACTACCCCCAGCCCTGCTTTATTATTTTTTATTTTGCAACAGGGTCTTGCTAAGTTGCTGAGGGTCTCGCTAAATTGCCGAGGCTATCCTCCAATGTGTGATCCTCCTGTCTCGGCCTCCCAAGACTGGAATTCCAGGAGTGCACCACCACGCCTGGCCCGTCACTGTCTTAAGAGGCACGGCTGGGTTGCCACTGAAGCTGTCTGATGGGGTTGGGGTGGCATTTTAAGATCCCCCTCTGGGTTCTGGAGTAGGACAGATTGAAGAAGTCCAGAAGAGAAGCCTGGAGCCAGGCGTGGCAGCGCATGCCTGCTGTCCCAGGACTTGGGAGGCTGAGACGGGAGGATCACCAGTCTGAGGCCAGCCTCTGCGGCACAGTGATGGATGGGGTAGTGGAGATGATCAGGCCGCATGACTTTAGGACCAGGAGAGGGAGCTTTAGAAAGAGCAGAGGCAGGAGCAGGGTCAACAACAATGAGCGAGGGGCAAGTGGGAAGGGTTCGGGGGGGGGGGGGGGGACACATGCCTGACCCGGGGGCGGGGAGGCACATTTAGCTTTGAAAAGCTTTGTAAGCTTTGAAAGCCTCATCGAATTCCTTTCAGAACAGGGATTACTTGGCATAGGCCAGTGGAGACCAGAGAGGGTCAGTTTGGAGCCAAAGACAACCAGCACAGTAAAGACCAGGGCTGTATTATATATCTTCACTCTGATCTTTGATTCATGTTGAATATTAATGGTTTCAGGCTCAGTGAGGAGAAAGTTAAAAAAACATTCTCTTTGATTTCATCCAGAAATGGTGAGAACAGAGGCAGGCGTCCCACAATACGGGCATGTGGAGTTCAACTGATTTTTTGTGTGTGGTCCTGGGGATTGAAGGCAGGGGCATTCTACCTCTGAGATGCACCCCTGGGGGTAGTGTTTTATTTTAGTAAAAATATTTAGCAAAAAATATTCAGTAAAAATATTTTATTTTGAAACAGGGTCTCACTAGGTTGCTGAGGGTCTCCCTAAGTTACTGAGGCTGGCCTTGAGCCTACGATCCTGCTGTCTCAGCCCCCCCACAAGTACTGGGATTACAGATATGTCCACCACGCCCAGCTCAACTGAACTTTTGAGACTCTTCCTCCTCCAAATAAACCCATGTGTGCCCTGTGCTCAGCCGTCTTTGCGTTCTCATCTTCTGACTTTCAGAAGAACACAGTCGAAGCCAGGTGCAGTGGCACACACCTGTCACCCCAGTACTTGGGAGGCTGAGAGAGGAGGATCCCAGGTTCAAGGCCAGCCTCAGTAACTTAGTGAGACCCTCAGAAATCTTGTGAGACCCTGTTTCAAAATAAAAAGTAAAAAGAGCTGTGATATAGCTCAGAGGTAGAATGCCCCTGGTGCAAACCCCAGTACCACCAAAAAAGAAAAAAACACCCTAAAAAATGAATACAGTATAGATGGAGGAAGGCCACCGGCATCTGTGATATGCTTGTCCTCTGAGGCTATGGTTTCTGGGGACATGACCAAACCTCTGCCTGTGGCTCTCAGTTTATGATGTTGCCAGAACTTTCCCCTGACAGTCTGTACGCGCCTCACTCATCCGAGCGCACAGAAGCTCAGCAGTGCCTAATACTGTGGTAGTTACTTGCAAGACACTTTATCAACACATCTCGAAGGCAGTTAGCTGCTCAAAGTGCCCATGAGCAGTACTGGGGGGAACCGGTGAAGAACAGAAAGTCAGTCCCTGTGGATAAAGTTGTGCTTCAAACTAGCAGGGTGGGCAACAAAAGGTGTCCTGGCACAAGCAGGCAGATGTGCCCAGATGTGGCACCCAGCCGCTCAGCATGGATTCTGCAAACCACAGGAATTCCACCCACCTACAATCACTGTGTTGTGCGCTGGTTTTAACTGAAAGCTCTCCTCCTCAGGCAGAGCCGAGAGGGGGGGGGAACACACATGCATTAGTGGGAGAGGTTGCCCAATCTGTGCCCAGAGGTTTTGCACACACAATTATTAGGATCCTCATCTCCCCGGCACCCCGAAACGGCTGGGAATTATGCAGACCATGCCACCGCGCCGGCTAATCAAAAATAGACTCGTGCATCTTTCCCTTGCAAGGTCGCGTGTCAGGTCACGCTGCACGAGGAACGATGCGCGCCCGCCACCCAAAGTGTCGACTCGCCCCATTTGTCCAGTGATGGATGGATGAGCAGAGATTAACCGAGACCCCTTTCTCAGAGGCTAAGCTAAGTGAGCATCCCCACTTAGATGTCAAGCCTAAGTATAATATTAACATATACATTCATCCGACGGGGGCTTTTTTTGTATTTTTTTAAGAAGGGGGGAGAGGATGGCTAATCACAGACGGCCGCATACACAATTTGTCTAAGTAAATAATTATTTTTAAACCCAAGATTTAGGCGTCCGTCCGTATCCCACATTATGCTAATGTTTGACAATTACTCAGTGTGGGTATCGGCTTAGTTTTTTTTTTAAGTTTAATTTAAAGCAATTTGATATGGAAAGGTTATTACTCCAGTTGCCAATAAAAGCTGTACTTTTAACATAAGTGTACAGTAGGCCCTAGGGTATGTGACTATTATCTTTTCTGCAATTATGTGGTGTTCTACATAAATGTTAAAAAAAACTTAGAAATATCGAAAATACTAACTTAGAATCCGCCATGGGAAGAGGCGGCCCGACGCGCGCGGGTTGCGGTCTCCCCCTAGAGGCCGGAGCGGGAACAGCACCAGCTGGCCGTGAATAAATTAATTCCGACGCTCTCTTAAAAAACACACACTTAGCAACCAGAATATCGATTCCGTGAACATTCTGTCTCGACATACAGTTGTTCAGTTTCACAAGCTAAATGCCATTAACAGTAAGAGCAAGTCTCTGAACCAATTAACCTATTTTTTTTCCTCCTCCTCCTTCTTTTTTTTTTTTTTCTGGAGTTGCTGCGCTACCAAAATAAAAAAGAACATTTCTCAGATGGTGTTTTGCCATCCTTTGCTTTCATATGTCCCGGAGAGAAGGAAATAATTGAGTGCCAGTAATTGGGTAGCTTTCCCTCTTCTCTTGATCTCCTGGGAACACTGGACTTGAGCAACACAAAATAAAATAGTAATCGTTTCTTCTTAAAAAGAGAGCGCGCGCGCAGCCTGTCCCCCTGCCTGCTTGCCTTCACCCCTCCGCATCTGTGTCCGAGGTGTCCCTATTTAACTAATGGGCGCGAGTCAAGGAGAAGAGCCCGGGAACGGGTCTGATCAATAGCAATGGCCAATTCTTCATTCTTATGGGGTCCTCCCTTCCTATAATAGGAAATCACTCAAAGAAAGTGAGGCCAGAAAAATGGGGACCCCCCCACCATCTGCCTAATGAAAGCATTTAATCCATCATGGGGGAAAGAGAGCAAGCCGCCCCTCCGCCTGGCAGGACTGACCCGGGGCATTAAACGCTGCCTGCGGACAAATACTCTTTGAAAAGCCCTGCACACATTATAATTATTATTAACAGGAATAACAGCACTTTCTTTGTCCAGAGCAGCCACGTCTTTGGACCTCACCTGAACGCCTTAAAAATATCTTACTGCCAGGCGTGGTGGCGCACGCCTGTCATCCCAGTCCTTGGGAGGCTGAGACAGGAGGATCGCAGGTCCGAGGCCAGCCTCAGCAACTTAGGGAGGCCCTCGGCAATGTCGTGAGACCCCGTTTCAAAATTTAAAAAAAAATAAAAAATAAGGCTGAGAGTGTAGCTCAGAGGTAGAATGCCCCATGTTCAATCCCCAGCACCAAAAAAGGGGAGGAGGGGAAACTGAGGCTCAGTAGCCCATGTATGTCCGCTGTACATCACGGATGCCATCTCCCCTGCTCCCAGGTTCCGGAAAGTGGGGCGTGGGCAGGTATAGTCAGCTTCATTTCATTTCAGTGCCCACACACCTTCCCTTCCAGCCCTAGTTATCTTCTTGCTTCCACTGTGGACCCCCAGGAGCATCTGTAACTTTTATCTTCCTCCTCCTCCTTGAGATATCATCGCCGTTTTCCTCTGAAAGGAGTCCTTTATTTATTTATTTATTTTTTTTTTTTTGCAGTACTGGGGATTGAACCCAGGGGCATTCTACCTCCAAGCTACACCCCAGCCCTATTTTATTCTTTATTTTGAAACAGGGTCTCACTAAGTTGCAGAGGGCCTCACAAGTCGCTGAGGCTGGCCGTGAACCTGCGATCCTCCAGTCTCAGCCTCCCAAGTACTGGGATGACAAGTGTGCGCCCCCACGCCCGGCTTGAAAGGAGTCTTTGATCCATCTCCACCCACGAGACTTGCTCCATCGACCTGACCAGTCCCAGCTCCAGGATTGAGCATGGTTCTGACCAGTCAGCACCCACAACAATCCCAAGCACAGGGACAGCTCAGGGACAGGCCTGCCGCCTTGCCCGACCCACGCCCGCGTCTCCTGGGAGCATTAGACAAGACAGAGACAGCTGTCTTCATCCCGGGCGCCGTGCTTTCTACACTGTGAGCCTAGATCAGAGGACCTGGAGGCCGGAAGGGAAGAGAATCTGCCGGTGAGCAGAGCTGTCACAGAGGAAGGCAGACACAACCCACAGAAGAAAGCCGCTTTTTATACGCGCCTGGATCCAGCCGTGCCTGAAGCAACCCCATCCCTTAGACTTTCTGGATATATGAGCCAATAAAGCCCCATCTTGACTTACATGTAAGAACAGGTTGGTTTTCTATTTTTGCCCTCTGCCTGGACACACTCTTCCAGGGGTGAGCACACGGCTGCCTTTAGAGTGGCGACCTGCCTCGGTGTCTGTGTGCGGTAGAGGGTGAGGGTCTGAAGGACTCACACTGGTCTGCCTGATTCAAAGAGATAGGTGTGTGTGTGTGTGTGTGTGTGTGTGTGTGTTGCTAGGGATTAGACACAGGAGCATGCTACCTCCAAGCTACACCCTCAGCCCTATTTTATTTTTATTTTTTTGTTTTGAAACAGGGTCTAGCTAAGTTGCTGAGGGTCTCACTAAGTTGCTGAGGCTGGCCTCGAACCTGCAATCCTCCCGTCGCAGCCTCCCAAAGACTGGGATAACAGGTGCGCACCACCACGCCTGGCCCAGGGTTCCCTTTTAATGGTTCTTGGCACGTCTCTGAGTCCCTACACAGCTCAGATAATAAATACCAAACATGGCGCCTTCCCTGCCCACTTCGTCGCATGAATAGGAAAGCCGCCATTCTCTTCTCTCTCTCGTTTTCTGCTCAGTGGGAAAAATAACTCTGGCTGCCGATGACAGCACGCTTGGTGACCCCATCTGGGCATCCGTGGGCTGCACAGGCGCATCTTGCCAGCAGAGCAGCGTCCATGCAGATGTGAGATGTGGTTCCACACATGTGTGTCGACAGAGGAAGTCTTGGGCTGGGACGCCGGGGTGGCAAGGCTGCGCCTCCCAAGTGCCGTACACACGTTTTCATCGAGTGGACAATACTCCCTGCTCACAGACAGGATTCTGCACCGGGGCTTGGGAAACGCAGCCCCTACCACGCCACGCTGGGCTTGGCCGATGCTCCTTGCAGGGTCAGCCGGCCACGCCGAACATGTCAGAGCAGCACAACGGGGCAGAGGCCCAGAGCCAGAGGAGAACCCCAGCCCAGCCACTCTCCTGAAACGCTAGGAGAAAGGCGCCGGTCCAGAGAGGTGGCCAGGAGCCGGGGAAGGAATCTTTGGGGCTCAGAGAGAGATGGCATCGCACACTGACGTCTCAGACAGCCGGGGGCTTCGCTACGGGCTCAGCAGCATGATCTGTAGCCTCATGGGGGTTACTCTGCTTTTTCTCTGCCTCGGTTTTCCTTCCAGCTAAATGGGACCAAGAGTGCCTGGCGGGATTGTCACAGGGATTGAACGAAGGAGCCCCGTGCGGGGGTGAAGTCAGAAGTGTGCTGTTTTGCACCTGAGAAACGCCCCCAAATGCCAATGGCTGCTACAGCAAACGGTAACCACTACAAGAACCACCTCTGGGGAAAGACTTCACACACACACACACACACACACACACACACACGAGGGCCCTGGAAAGCCCAGGACTCAGGGGGAGGGAGGAGAGCCTGAATTTGCAAAAAGTTAAAGAAGCCCATTCTAGAGAGGAAAGAAAATCCTATCAGACCTGACAGAATGTCTAATGCAAACCCAGTTCAGACCGGAAGTCGCAGGTTCTTCCTCCAGTAACTAACCCAGCCAGACAGGATGGAGCACAGCAAAAAGAAACCCTAGTGGGGTGCCCAGCAGCTCTACCAGGATCCCAGCGAGGCGAGGCTAAGGTTCTGGGCCGAGCAAGCTCAGTTCTCTGGCTTTATTGACTTTCGTTTTCGTTCCAGAGCAGTAGAACCTTCTAGGAATCCTCAAATTTGTCTCTATTAAGGGAAAAGAATTTTCGCCACAGGGGCCTGGGTGGGAGGAGTCAGGATGGGCCACCTGTCCCTGCTCTTAATTGCGCAAAGCTGGGGGAACAAGGAAGAGATTCCAGCTCCCCTCGCTGCTGGCTCAGCAGGACGACAGCTTTGTACATCAAATCAGTCGCTAAAGACACACACTGTGTGGCGTGCCAGTTAATACGACCTTGGGCAAGTTACTTCACCTCCTGCCTCGGTTTCTGCCTCTGAGAAATGGGGATGGCGCAGCACCCCTCTCTGGGGGACAGCAGGAAGATCACACGAGGCACCTTGGAGCTGGTGTGGGCAGACGTGTAGCAGGACTGACAGAGCACCCCTCGCCAGGAACAGGGGAGCGTGAGTCCTCCCTGGACCCTATGCAGGGAAGCCTGTTTACAGATCAGCCTCAGAGAACACACCGCCCACAGGGGAGGGGGGGCCGCGGCTGGATCCAAACACACGTGGTCATTGTGCCACATTTCCCAGTGACGATACCAAGTTTCTTAGGAGAATCTGGCAGGTGACTGAAGGCAAGAGAAGCCCAGCAACTAAGGTGGCCCCCAAACTAAGGTGGCCCAAAAGCCTATTTTTCTAAGAAAAAAAAAAAAGATTAAGGATGCCGGGTGTGGTGGTGCACACCTGCAATCCCAATACTCAGGATGGAGGCTGAGACAGGAGGATCACAGGTTGGAGGCCAGTCTCAGCAACATAGCAAGGACCTCAGCAACTTAGCAAGACCGTTTCAAAATAAATAAAATGAAATAAAAAGGGCTGGGGGTATAGCTCAGAGGTAGAATGCCCCTGGAGAGGGAGGGAGGGAGGGAGGGAGGAAAGGAAGGAAGGAAGGAAGGAAGGAAGGAAGGAAAAAACGCAAAAACCAGGCTCATCTTACTCATTTTTCCTCACAGCTGTGTTTAGTATACAACAGGGGATCAATAAATCCTGGATGGATGGGTGGATGGATGGATGGAATTTTGGCCCAGAGACGATGCTGTCGGGGACACAGATGTCACAACACACTAAGGGAACTGACACTAAGTCACAACACACGGGCAATAACACAATGATCTTATCAGCAGTGGCAGCAAAAGAGACCATAAAACAAGAATCCAAATCACTTATTTTTTCCCAAGTCTGAATAGGTTCCTATGAAGTGCGTACTAAATTGACTCCCGTATTAGGCACACAGGAATTTGGGGGTTTGCTTGTCTTTTGGGGGAGGGCTATTTACTTCTGTACTGGTTAATACAAAGTCGTACGCTTGACAGCTCCATGCTGGCCCATACCGTTACAAGTCTCAGTCCCCGGTCGCTGCGCCGCGTGCTCTCGCCCGAAGCCCGCCATTCTCATCTGGGTCTCCACCCTTCTCTGACGCGTGACTTCCGCAATATCGTCCGTCGATCCATTCACATGTTACCTTGAGGATACGGAGTCACAGGACAGACGCGGCGGGAAGGAAAAATTCATGTGGCTGAAAAAGAGAGTCTGAGATTAGACAGACATGTACTTGAGAGTCCACGGGTATCGTTTAGAAAGCTGGAGCCAGCCGGGTGTGGTGGCGCGCACTTGTCATCCCAGTTGTTGGGAGGCTGAGACAGGATCACAGGTTCGCGGCCAGCCTTGGCAACTTAGTGCAACTTAGTGGGACCCTGTTTCAAAATAAAGAATAAAAAATAGGGCTGGGGGTGTAGCTCAGAGGTAGAATGTCCCTGGGTTCCATCCCCAGTACCGCAAAAACAAAAGTAATACACGCCAGGATTGCAGCTGTGTGTGCAACACACACAGCCCCGGGCGGGACCTGCGCGCGCGCGCCCCCGTGTGGGCGGTTTCGTTGCACAACGCGTCCGGCCTCGCACCTGCTTGAGAGGATCCAGGCTCAGAACTAACGGGACGCCAGGCCGAGGACGGGGCCTCGCCCCAGGAGAGAGAAAGGGCCCGCTTCCTCCTTCACCACCGCCGAGCTGCCGAGCTGCGGCACCGCGAACCTGCCGCCCTCACACCCTCAAGACGGTCCGTGGAAGCTGCGGGAGGCGCCACGCCATGCCCACGCCGCGTCACACAACACGCATGCCGGCGGACATCACACGCACGCTGCGCACAGACGCCACGCCCAGGCCACGCCCACGTCACGTGACACCACGCAGCCCCGCCCTGCCACGTTCACGCCACGCTGACCCCACAGTCACGTCACATTGACCCCACGTTCAGGCCACATTGACCCCACGCTGACACCACGCTCATGTCACGCTGACCCCCATGTTACGTCACACCAACGCCACATAGGCCCCATGCTCAAGTCACACTGACCCCGTGCTTACGCCACTCTGACCCACAGCATGTCATGCCGACGCCACATAGGCCCCATGCTCACGTCACACTGACCCCGCGCTTACGCCACGCTGACCCACAGCACGTCATGCCGACGCCACATTGGCCCCACGTCACGTCACACTGACCCCGCGCTTACGCCACGCTGACCCACAGCACGTCATGCCGACGCCACATTGGCCCCATGCTCACGTCAAACTGACCTCGCGCTTACGCCACGCTGAGCCCACCACGTCATGCCGACACCACATTAACCCCCACGTCACGTCACACTAACCTCACGCTGACGCCACACTGACCCTAACGTCATGCCGACGCCACATTGACCCCACGTCACGTCACACTGACCTCACGCTGACGCCACGCTGACCTCTCCCCACGTCATGCCGACGCCACATTAACCCCACGTCACGTCACACTGACCTCACGCTGACGCCACGCTGACCTCTCCCCACGTCATGCCGACGCCACATTGACCCCACGTCACGTCACACTGACCTCACGCTGACGCCACGCTGACC
>PVJS01009317.1:0-50700 GCA_004027185.1 Glis glis
TCTCCTCTCCTCTCCTCCCTTCTTCTCTCTCTCCTCTCCTCTCCACAGCTGCAGCACAGGCCATTCCAGGAGCCTCAGCCTCCTGCAAAAGGAGAGATTTCAGCTCTTAGGAGAATTTATTGCAGAGATTAGATGCTGCCCAAACCTTCAATATTGGCTCCTATCTAAATCCAGGCTCAGGGATAGGAATGAATTCAAGTTGTCTCTTTAGAAGGCTTTTGCAGGCTTCAGGATCCTGGTGTCTGTCCTGAAAGATTGATTTGCAAGAGTGTGGCAAGGAAGCCCGTGCATTCAGTGACAAGGCCCATCCTTACCGAGTGTCTCCATGTCACCCAGGCACAAAGCACACGGAGAGGAAGACCTGCGGCTACCTGTTTTTACAGCCTCGGGGTCTCAGTCTTTGGAACTCCCCCGTAGCAGGGTTCCCTAGAGCCTACTTAAAATCAAGACAATTTATAAAGTGGCACCATGATGAGATAATTTAAGCTGAAGAGTCTTTTTTTTAAAAAAAAAGGCAAAAATTCTGTAATGTGTGCATAAGGTTTAGCTAAGAAATTAGGGAAAAAATTGACACGATGAAATAACATAGGGAAGGCTAATGAGAAAGTTCACCTTAAGAGGATACGCAAATGGAGGCAAACAGTGCTGAAGCCAAAGCATTTGTAGGTGTGAAGTGTTCTCAGGATCAGGTGAGCTGGACACAGATGAATTGGCTCGTACAGGAGACAGGTCTAACTGTGACCATCCTAGGTCATGGCTCAACCTCGTTCCCCATTTGTGAAGTGGGTTTAGGAATACTGAAGTGTATGTCTGTTAGGGTTTTTTTGTTTTGTTTTTGTTTTTGTTATCATAATAGTCCCCTGGAAAGCCGGGTGTGGTGGCGCACGCTTGTAATCCCAGTACTTGTAATCCCAGTACCCGGAGGATCTGGGTTCGCGGCCAGCCTCAGCTTTCTCTCTCTCTCTCTCTCTCTCTCTTTCTTCCTGTCTCTCTCTCTCTCTCTCTCTCTCTTTACCTAGTGAGGCCCTCCGCAACTTCGTGAGACCTGGTTTCAAAATAAAGTATAAAAAATAGAGCTGGGGGTGTGGCACGGAGGTAGAACATCCCTGCGTTCAATCCCCGGTGCGACAAAAAAAAAAATAGTCCCCTGGAAAAATGGGCCTACCTCCTCATCTCCGAGAAGTCAGTTCTCATATGCGACTCAGAGTTGAGTGTGGAGCCCGCGTCTGGCTCATCCCGGTGCAGCGAGGGCCGGTGGGGTGAGATGGACCATGTCCACGGCTCCAGGTCTTCACCGCTCCTGGTACGCACAGCATTGCATTTCTCTACCAGAAAGGGGAAACTCTGTTTCTCCATCCCTGACCTCGGGCTGTCAATCAGATGTGGTGCAACTGATTGATGGTGGGTCACTGTGCACTGAGGATGGTCCCTCTGCTGCCCTTGAACCTCTGTCGTCACCATGACAACATGCCTGGCCTGGCCTGCTGGAGGAGAGGTGTGTGTACAGAGCCAGGCCAGCCCGTGGCCTCAGCTGGCAGCCACCAACCCCCAGAAATGTGAGCGAGTCCACCCAAGACCAGCAAAGCCACTGCTGCCCCCCAGCTGGGCCCAGCTGCGTGATGAATGCAGTTGTTTTTGTATATCACCGAGGCTCTGTTTTTTATTTTTTATTTTTGTTGTTTGTTCTCAATAGTTTTGTAACAGTAGGTAACTGATGTAGTCCCTGACTGTATTGCCACCAACCAAAGTATTTTTTTTTCTTCGTGATACTGGGAATTGAACTCAGGCACATTCTACCATTGAGCTACACCCCCAGCCCTATTTTATTGTTATTTTTGAATATTGAAATAGGGTCTTACTAAGTTGCAGAGGGCCTCGCTAAGTTGCTGAGGCTGGCCGTGAACTTGCATGTGATCCTCCTGTCTCAACCTCCCAAGTACTGGGATTGCAAGCGTGAGCCACCATGTCTGGCTCACCAGTCAGACTCGTGATTGAGACTTTTGCAGGAAGAATTAACACAGAACTCTTTATTTTTTTCTACTAATATTGTTATGAAGACAGGACACAAGTAGCTAGAGTTTACCATGTCAAACTTAGGGAAAGGCTGCCAACACTGAAGAATCAAAATTAAGAAATGGGAAGGAAAAATTCTAACAGTGTTTTCATAGCTCCTGAATCCATCCATACCTGAATCCAACACCTAGACATTTCAGTTACATAGAATGAACGATATTTTCTATTTTTTTGCTGGTCAATGTTGGGTTGGGTTTTTGACCCTTGGCAATCAAGAGAGTCCTGATCACGAGAATATCTATAAAGTAGAGTATTGTGAGCATTATGAGTTATAAATGTGCCCCAGCCTCAGTGTCAAGACAGAGTCTAGGAAAGCATCGCTGGTTCCATGAAGTTCCAGGTACTAAGGGAAACAATTATTTGTTCTATTGTTTGCTTTCCAGGGATCCCAGGGTTGTGTAAGTACATTTTCCACCTCGTTAAGTTGTAAAGAGGCAGGGATGATGACTGCCCCCCGCAAGATGTCACCAGTACCTGGAAACAAGTGTGACTCAGTCCTCACTCTGATTTGGTGACTGCACGGACACAACGATTCTGAGAAAGACGTTGCCAGGTTGTCCTTATGGGTCAGAGATTTAATTCATGCCACAGATAAAAGAAACCAACCCAGTGCATGTGTATCAATGTCAACATGATTTACGTTGTGATGTGAGACTATAATGCACCAATAAAAGCACAAAATAAGTAAATAAATGAATAAATAAATAAATAAATAAAACTCCAACCGTTTTAGACTTGGAGAAAATGGCAAAAAATGATCTCACCAAAGACCCACCACTTACCCAGGGGGAAACGGGAGCCAGAAGAGGGGGCAAGGACACTGCTGGGAGGCAGAGAAGATGGGCTTTGGGGCAAGAGAGGTGGGGGGGACCCAACCTCAGCTCTGTTATTGATACATGGAGCTGCCTCGGGTTAAGTGTAACCTTCCTGGGCCTCCCTTTCCACTTCTATAAAGTGAGAATACAGTGCCACACAAGAGCGAAAGATCGCCCAGTGTAGGGGGTGCACGCCTGTCATCCCAGTACATGGGAGGCTGAGACAGGAGGATTACAGGTTTGAGGCCAGCCTCAGCAACTTAGTGAGACCCTGTTTCAAAATTTAAAAAATAAATAAATAAAATAGGGCTGGGGGTATAGCTTTGTTTTGGTTTTGGTTTTGGTATTGGGGATTGAACCCAGGGGCATTCTACCTCCCAGCTACACCCCAGCTCTATTTTATTTTTTATTTTGAAACAGGGTCTCGCTAAGCTACTGGGGGACCTCACTAAGTTGCTGAGGCTGGCTGCAAACCTGTGCTCCTCCTGTCCCAGCCTGGCAAGCACTGGGATTACAGGTGTGTGCCACCACGCCCAACTTACCAAATAGTTTTAAGCATAGTATTCAGAAAATTCCCAAATACCTTCACCCAGTTTCCTCTATTGTTAACACCAGAGTACATTTGTTATAACTGGAAAAAAATCAACATTGGTACTGGGTTCAACTTCTAGTACCAAACTACTACTACTACTACTACTACTACTACTACTACTGCTGCTGCTGCTGCTACTACTACTACTACATAAATACATACATAAAAAGAGTGAAAGATCATTGTGTACAGTCTTAGTGAGTGGAAATCCTCCCAGAAGGTTCTATTTAATCTTCCTTGTCTCCCCAGTGGGAGATGCACAAGACTTAGTGATTTGCCTCCAAAGAATGAAATGTGGGAGGAAGCAAATGCTAACTTGATAGTGGAGAACCCTGGCAAATCCTACCTCAGCCAGGTGACGAAGGTAAACTTCACCGATGATGTCATGTGGTCACCATGTACCTCTGACAGGATGGATGAGGAGGACCCTTCACCTTTGAGGGATTCTTCCCCCAAACCTCAAACTCTGGCCTGTTGATGAGAAATACCTCCAGCAACCCCAGATTGGAGACATGTGACAAAATACCTGGCCACCATTCCCCTGGAGGCCGTGGAGACCAGGAAACCCACGGAGAAGCTGAGAAACCCTGATGGGTCAGAGGAGACTGGCAGACATGACCACTCGGTGCAGTGTAGTGCCTTCGATCGCCTCCTGGAACAGCAAGAGGATGTTAATGGAGAAATCGGTGAAATTGTAATGAACTCTAGCATTTAGTTAATGATAGGGTACCAATGTTGATTTTTTTTTCCCAGTTATAACAAATGTACTCTGGTTACGTGTGGTGTTAACAATAGAGGAAACTGGGCGAAGGTATTTGGGGATTTTCTGAATACTATGCATAAAACTATTTGGTAAGTTGGGCGTGGTGGCACACACCTGTAATCCAAGTGCTTGCAAGGCTGGGACAGGAGGAGCACAGGTTTGCGGCCAGCCTCAGCAACTTAGTGAGGTCCCCCAGTAGCTTAGCGAGACCCTGTTTCAAAATAAAAAATAAAATAGAGCTGGGGTGTAGCTGGGAGGTAGAATGCCCCTGGGTTCAATCCCCAATACCAAAACCAAAACCAAAACAAAAATAAAACACTATTTGGTAGCTCTAAAATTACTCCAGAAAGCCGGGTGTGGTGGTGCACGCTTGTAATCCCAGTATTTGGGAGACTGAGACCCGAGGATCCAGGTTCGCAGCCAGCCTCAGCAACTTAGTGAGGCCCTCCACAACCAAACAGGTGAAGACCCTGTTTCAAAATAAAGAATAAAATATAGGGCTGGGGTTGTAGCCCAGAGGTAGAATGCCCCTGGGTTCCATCCCTAGTACAGCAATAATAATAATAATAATAATAATAATAATAAAATAAAATTACTCCAAAAGAAAAAATAATAAAAAACCTTTTGAAATGAAATATTGAATTGTGTTTTATCGATTTTTTTGTGTGGTACTGGGGATTGAACCCAGGGGCATTCTACCTCTGAGCTACACAGCAAGCCTTATTTTTTTTATTCTTTATTTTGAAACAGGGTCTCACTAAGTTGCAGAGAGCCTCACTAAGTTGCCTAGGCTGGCTGCAAACCTGTGATCCTCCTGTCTCAGCCTCTCAAGTACTGGGATTACAAGCGTGCACCACCACGCCTGGCTTGATCTAGTCTTAATGTAGTTGTAAACTTTCCTTCCACTTTCTACCCACAGGGTCTTGAATTCTCTTGGTCCCCAGACTCAGGAAATCAACTCAGTGGCAGCAAGTTCCCAGTAGAAGCAGTCAGGAAATCTTTCTGCATCGTCTGTGTCTTGAATAAAACTCTCCCAGTGGAATTTCCCGCTGGGCTTCTCTGGGGAACCATGAAATCAGAAATGTATTCAATTATTTTATTTCAAGTATGCAGCTCATATATATTGGTGAAGGCAGAGAGTTAGAATGCCTGACATTTATTGAGCACATACATACTCTCCACTAGGCTCCATCAGCAACATTTTTTGGGGGAATACTAGGGATTGAACCCAAGGGCATTCTACCTCTGAGCTACACCTCTGAGCTACCCTTTTTATTTTGAAACAGGGTCTCATTATGTTGCTGAGGGTCTTGCTAAATTGCTGAGGCTTTCCATGAACCTGCAATCCTCTTGTCTAATCCTCCTGGGATTACAGGCACCCGCCACTGCGCTCGGCTTGTGGGCAACATTTTGTGCATATTTTTTCCTTCCATCCTTGCAAATACATAACATCAGGGGAGGATACCGAAGCTCAGAGAGGAAAGAGTCCTGTCCAAGATCACACAGCCAGAAAGAGGAAGAGCAAGGCTTGGGACCAAGTTCTCTCTGACTCGGAACCCCTGTATCTAGCTGTCTTAACGCAGGTCCTTAGCACTCGGGAGGATCTTAATAGTATTACCTAATACAGAGATCAGAAAACCGTGGGTCACAAGCCCAATCCCCTCCGATGCACAGATGACGGGAGGACGGAGCTGCCCCAGGGGCTTCCGGTTGCTGTGGTTTCCTTTTCAGATCGAATTAATTGCCAGGGTTGAAAACAGGGAGATTTCACTTTCAAATGTCAGACTTTCATTTTCTTCAACAACCACACACAAAAAAATGGAGGCTCTGGCGACACTGGGCCTCCCGTCCCTGCCTGGAGCTGACTCCTGACTCCCGGGGCTGGGCAGATGCTCCCACCCGCTCTTCCTTCTCCTCACCCCAGTCCTCTTTGCTCATGGACTTTCTCTGCCTGGCCCCTGTGGTTTGCAGCACCTGACTTAAGTCCAACACTCAGAGAGGGGTAGTGACTGTTCAGAACTCACACAGCGAGCAGAAGGAGCCTTGTTTTGGTGGCTATGCAGTGATATTGTTGGAGGCTGATCCCAGGTGTGGACTGAGCTTCTTGATTCTCTGACTTTGGTGCCTCTGGGCCCTGTGGCGGCCTCTCTGTCCCTCCGTCTCCTAGATGGTCGACCGCGTTCAGCTTCCTGCCAGCCACAATCTCAGGGTCACATGTTCCCCACCTAAGCAGCCCAAGAGAGGCTGCTGCTCTCAGGACATTTCCAGACTTCATATCAAAGTCTCGTTCTTGTCAAATCCCCTCTGAATAAATGAACAAGGGTTATATCTTTCCGCTCCAGAGGATGGGAAGCTAGTTAGAGATTTTTGAAATTCACTTCATCTATCTATCTATCTATCTATCATCTATCTATCTATCATCTATCATCTATCTTCTATTTATTTTGTGGTGCTGGGGATTGAACCCAGGGGCATTCTACCTCTGAGCTACACCCCCAGCCCTATTTTTTCTTTATTTTGAAACAGGGTCTCACTAAGTTGTGGAGGGCCTCACTAAGTAGCTGAGGCTAGCCACGAACCTGAGATCCTCCTGTCTCAGCCTCCCAAGTACTGGGATTACAAGGGTGCTCTACCACGCCTGGCTTAACTTCATCTGAAAGGAAAGGAGAGAAAGAGGGAGGAAGGAAGGAAACTTGAATAGCAAACCTAAGAGGATGGTGTTTATTCTTTGCCCTCCTTAGTTCTGCTTAAACTCCCATCACCAATGACCCTGACATCTATTTCCAGGAAGGAAGGTAAGGTGCGGAGCACACACCCAAGCCTCAGCCTGCCCTGATTTTAGCCAGAACACAGAAAGGGAGACTCCCCGGAGCCCAGCGTCAGGGCAAAGAGCTTGAACCGGGAAACCCAAACCCAAAGCTCTCTCATCTTAAAAATAATGTATTTCCACATTAAACACAGATGTGAATAGAGCACTCATTCAGAGTTTATGGCCCACTCCTAAAATGAACATCTGTGAACGAGTCCACTGCCCCTTTCATGAAATGGAATTTTTTCTCTACCTTAGTAACTCTGTGAGCTCCTCTCTGATACCATCTCTCCCCCTCACCCTGCAGAGGACTGCCCTCTTGAATTTGGTGTTAATTATTCTATTTATCCATCAGGTCATTCCTGTTTCATCTTTTGTTATTGAAAAAGGTCAAATACGCAGGGAAATTAAAGGACTAATATTATGGAATATTGTTTACCCACAGCCAGATCACTGGATTCAACTGCTTTTTATGGTTTGGCCCTTATTTCATTATTTGCCTATTTTCTATTTGCTGAGCCATTCTTTATTTTGTAAGGTGTCACCGGTCTACAGAAGCAGAGGGAGAGGCTGGTAAAACGGGTCCCACCAGCGCGGCCTGGGTGGCGCTCTCAGTCTGCAGACTATCTTATTTCATCTGTTCCCTCAAACCGTCCACGTCTCTCCAGCCCTGTCTCTGGATTGTTTTGAAGCAAATCCCAGACATTATATAATTTCATCTGGAAGTCTTTCATTCGGTATCTCTGAAAGATAAGGGCTCTTTTAAAAATAGAACCACCGTGTCACCAGCGCACCTGAAGCCAGGAGCGCTCTCTGCAGAATACCAAACACTCGCCAGCGGTCCAGCTGCTCCATTCCTGTCCTCCCCTCTCGTCTCTGACTTTACAGTTGCTTTACACCCAAGCCTCAGCCCGCCCTGATTTCATTTCCATATGGGATCCAACCAAAGTCCCCATTAGTAGGTATGGATGATGGTTCGTTGTTTTTTTTTTTTTTTTTTTTTTTTTTTTTTTTTTTTTTTTTTTTTTTTTTTTTTTTTTTTTTTTTTTTTTTTTTTTTTTTTTTTTTTTTTTTTTTGCTTGCTTTTTTTTTATTGCTTTTTTTGTTTCGTTTAGTGCAATTCATTACAAAAAAAAAAAAAGTCTGGGCCATTTCTCTTGTGTAATTTCCCACCTTCTGGATTTTGCTGAGTCAGCCCTCTGGTGCTATTTAACAGGTTCTTCCTGCCCTCATCTCTCCTGTTAACTGGGAGTTAGCGACGGAGCCTTGATCAGATTCGTGTTTTTTGAGTTCTGGCAAGAGGACTTCCTTAGCAGCATTGGCACAGTGTCATCAGGAAGGATGTAATGGCTGATTGTCTCATTCTGTGATTTTAAGTGGGTGCTGGTGTTTCATTATATAATCTACCCATTATAAAGTCCCTATATTAGTCATTTTTTCATTGCTAAAATTAAAAAGCCAAGGGAAGCTAACTTTAAAAATTAAAGAGGAGCTGGGCGTGGTGGCACATGCCTGTAATCCTAGTACTTGGGAGGCTGAGACAGGAGGATCTCAGGTTCGAGGCCAGCCTCAGAAACTTAGTGAGACCCTCAGCAACTTAGTGAGATCCTGTTTCAAAATGAAAAAAATAAGAAGGGCTGAAGGTGTAGCTAGGAGATAGAATGCCCCTGGGTTCAATCCTCAGTGCCAAAAAATTAAAAAAAATAAATAAAGAAAAGCAGTTTATTCAGCTCACAGTTTTGGAGGCTGAAAGTCTGAACAGCATGGCGCAGGCTCTGGTGAGGGCCCCTTGGCTGCCTCATCTCATGGAAGCAGTAGTACATGTGAGAGCCAGAGAGCACAGGGCAACACGGGAAGCCAAAGAGAGACTGGGCTCCCACAATCCCTCCCCAGGGAAAGCCCCCAGAGACCCAGGACCTCCCACTAGGCCCCGCCTTTTAAAGGTCCCATCACCTCACGACACTACCACACTGAGGAACAGGCTCCAAACACCTGAACCTTTGGAGGACAAACAGCAACCCGATGATAATGGTCCTCAACAGCGTTTTACGTCTAGGTCGAATAGCTTTTGACAACCACTCCACAGGAGTTGGCTGAATCATTTGAAAGTGAATTCAGATGCCAAGCCACTTCATCATTAAACACTTATAATCATGCATAGCTAAAGTGAGGATGTTATATCCTCAGAACTCCCCATCATTATCCCAACTAATGAAATCGATAATTAGCCTCTACTATTATTTCATGTCCAGTTCATATTAAAAATTTCCTAATTATCTCCCTTTGTGTTTTAATACCCTTTTTAAAAAATTTTAGAACAGTTTTACATGTACGGTTTTCAAATTGGGAAGATACTACAGAGAACTCTCATACATCCCACACCCGGTCTTCCTCATTATTAACATTCTGTAGGAGTATCACAATTCACAAACCAATATTGGTGCATTATTACCAGCTAAAGTACACTGCGTATGCAGATTTTCTTAGTTTTTACCTAATGTCCTTTTTTTGGCTCCGGTCTTATCCAAGATACCACATCACATTTAGTCTTCTTTGGATCTTTTTGATTTTGTTTTGTGGTACTGGGAATTGAACCCATTCTACCTCTGAGCTACACTCCCAGCCCTTTTTATTTTATTTTTTGTTTTGAAACAGGGTCTTGCCAAGTTGCTGAGCCTGGCCTGGAGCCTCTGATCCTCCCGTCTCAGCCTCCCAAGTACTGGGATTATAGGTGTGTGTCACCGTGCCTGGC
Source organism: Glis glis (assembly GCA_004027185.1). Classification (NCBI taxonomy): domain Eukaryota; kingdom Metazoa; phylum Chordata; class Mammalia; order Rodentia; family Gliridae; genus Glis; species Glis glis. Next base: position 9,805 of record PVJS01009317.1, read on the forward strand.
TTCCTTTGACTCATTTTGGCTGTGAAGTTTTCCTTTGGTTGTTATTTTTCTGGAACGGGGTCTCCCCTATTACCTTGTAAAATGACTCACACTTTGGAGTTTTCTACATATTTCCTCCTGGTGGTCGCTAACTTGTATCCTTTGTATTTCTTAGAAACTGGAAGTTTGAACGAAAGCCTCTATTCTATTCGATTCAGGCTAAACATTTTTGCCTAGAACAGTTCACAGTAACAGTTCACAGGTGATGCTAGGTCTATTTTATGCTGCAACACAGCAATATATACAGCAGGGAGGATTAGGATGGAGAAGATGGAAAAGGAGAGGTAGGGCTGGTGAGTCAGCAGAAGCCCAGAGTGGAAGTGCAGTTAAGACTCCTTCCCCCATGGTGAAGAGGAAGCTGTTCCCAGTGCCCTTGACACCTTGCTTCTCCTCTCCTAAACCTTGCTCATGACCCAATCCTGTACATTAATTTGCATTACTGGGAAGGTTGCATTATCACTTGTTTTCTGAGACTATAGCTGTATATTTACTGTAGCATTAATTTGGGCAGATCTCACCTATCAAACAACGGTACGCATTTGAGTCAGCACTTTCTAAATCTCTTAGGCCAATTAGACGCCTTTAGAGAATGATTTGATATCTCTTTGGGAGGGTCTTGGGCATAATTTCTGTTCTCCTTTTATTCATTTGAAAAGGTAAACAGATGATAGCATTTGTTATATGGAGCCATGCGCTCATGAGATCACAGAGAAACACCCACTCACAGGGGGACGAGTGAAGGGGGAGTCGGAATAACTCCATCATTGTGCCCACTGAGCGGGGGGGGGGTGTCCTGGATTCATTATGGCCCTGCAGTTGGGGAGATGAAACATAGGAGAGGTGGGGGAAGGGTGCCCAGGGCCACCCAGAGCGGTTCTTTTGCAACTTCCTGTGAATCCAAAGTTGGTTCCAACAAAAAGTTCAGGAAAATTAATTGCAACAATTCATGTTCCGGATTTTGTGGCCGGGGCAAACAACAAGATAAAGAAATGAGTTAACATTTTAAAGGGGGAAGAGACACAATGATCATTATTTGAAGATAATGTGGCTGTCTCCTTAGAAAATTGGATGAAACATGTTTTGAACTAATACAGGAGTTCAGTAAGGTATAATATAAAAGATTAATAGATACTATTCCCCATAATAGCAGCAAATACAAATTAAAATATCTAGGGCTATATCTAACCAGCACTGTACAGGACCTACTAGAAGAAAACCAATACATTCACTAAAGGATATAAAAGGTGACGTGAAAGAGGGAAGAGATGGTGATCTATGTTTATTATTTAAAATTTAAAAGACAAGCCAGTTATCCTTGATTGTGTTGTAAAGGGCAGTAGCAGGCAGCTGATGAAATTCATTATAAGATCTGTAGGTTAGATGAGTCTTGTATTTTTGTGATTTCTTGATTTTGATGATTATACTGTGGTGGTGCCTCTGTGTGTGTGTGTGTGTGTGTGGTGTGTGTGTGTGTGTGTGTGTGTGTGTGTGTGTGTGTGTTTTACTGGGGTTTGAACCCAGGGGCATTCTACCTCGGAGCTATACCTCCAGTCCTATTTTATTTTTCATTTTGAAACAGGGTCTCACTAAGTTGCTGAGAGCCTTGCTAAATTTCTGAGAATGGCTTTGAACCTGTGATCCTCCTGTCTGAGCCTCCCAAGTATTCCCAAGTACAGGCATGCACCACCATGCCCAGCTATACTGTGGTTTTGTAAGAGAATATTCTGGTTATCAGGAAACACACACACACACACACACACACACACAAACACACACATTTAGGAGTAATGAGGCATCATATTTGCAATTTGTTTTAAACAGTTCAGAAACCAATAAATATATATCTCTACCCTTATCTCTATCTACATGTATAATTACACATATTTAAGAAGAATGAGACTGTTACTTGGAGAATCTGGGTGAATAGTATGCAGAGATTCCTTTCACCATTTTTATAATTTTTCTCTAAATGTGGAATTATTTCACAGCACAAAGTTTTTTTCCCTAATTTTTATTGGTGCATTGTATTGCTCATGACGAGACTCACAGTGGTGCATTCACATATGCTCAGAACTTTTCATTTTGTCTGTTTCCTTCCGCGTACCTCCCCTTTCCCTCCTCTCCTCCCTCTTCAATTCTTCTTCCACTATTGTGCCGATCTCTCACCTAATTTTCATGAGGCCCCTTTACTTTCCTTTTTTCTCACTAGCTTCCATATATGAGAGAAAACACAGGGCCCCTGATTTTCTGCATCTGGCTGATGTCACTTAGCATGAAGCGCTCCAGTTCCAACCACTTTCCTGCAAACCACATAGTTCCGTGCTCCTTTCTGCCCCAGTGAAACCCCAGTGTGTGTGTACGCACCTCATTTTCTCTATCATTCACCTGCCGATGGACACCTGGGTTGGTGCCTATTGACATGTCATAACTTGGCTATGGTGTATTGACAGCAAACATTTTTTGAGAAGTAATAGAACAAGAAGAAATAATGTAATTATGGAGCCCAGCAAGCAGGATGGATGGAGAAGATGATGTAGCATAAGTGGTATTCACCATAGCATTTAGCACAAAGGCTAATAATGAACATTTTCTAAATATGTCATACTAATAAAAGTGCATGTGCACCATACCATGGTAAAGAAGTCATGATCAAAAAAAAAAAAAACATAAAACTCTGAGGATTTAAGGGGTTGTCAGTGGTGGTGGCACACGCCTGTACTCCCAGTACTTGGGAAGCTGAGACAGGAGGATCGCAGGTTCGTGACCAGCCTCAGCAACTTAGCAAAGCCTTCCACAGCTTAGTGAGACCCTGTTTGAAAAAAAAAATCAAATAGGGCTGGAAGTGTAGCACAGAGTTAGAATGCTCCTGGGTTCAATCCCCAGTAACCCCCCAAAGAGATTGTCACTGGGTCATTGAACTTGGAACGCAGAGGAAAGGGGCGGGAAGTTTTTGCTTTTCTGTCCTCGGCTCTTTTGATTTGTCTTCTCAGGCACGCATCACGTTGATGAAAGTTCCAATGCCGGTTAGCAAGCAACGGATGAGTGTTCACTAACTGGTTCTGGTGTAATTGTTTAGAAATTCAAAAGGTAATCTATTTGGGAAAGGTTTGGAGAAAAGAGACATTTGTGAGCATTTCCTTTTTCTGTTTTGCAGCATTTCTTTTTTCTCTTTTCCAGACAGGGTCATGCTAAATTGCCCAGGTTGCCCTTGAACTCATGATCCTCCTGCCTCAGCCTCTTGAGATGCTGGGGTTACAGGCGTGTGCCACCTTGCTCAACTAGAGTCCAGCATTTCTGAAGGATAAAACAGCAAGTAATAGAAGAACAGCATCTTAAAACTGTACACTTCTCTCATCTCCCTGTCCAGCAAAGCAAATCTCAATTTATTCTAGGGTGAGAAATTGACAGATGATGAGGAAAAGATATGCAAGGAGATTTTTCTTGCAGGTATATATCAGTTCAACAACATCAATAATAAACCTAAATGCTCAATAACAAGGCACTAACTAAATAAACTTACACTAACTAAATAAACTTTACTTTTAAAGTAGCATTAAAATTGGAGTTTTAGAAAACTAATGCTAGAGAAATTATTATAAATTACTCTGTTTAAATTCATTGCAAATAGCAATTATTTTAGTAAGATGTTCATAATGTTTACAAAATAGTGCCTTTTCATAGAACCAAAGGTGGAATGGAATATAAATTAATATAATTAATATAATACAATATAATTAATATAATATAATTAATATAAATTAATATAAAATATTAATTTTTTGGTATTGGGGATTGAATGCAGAGGAATTCTACCTCTGATCTGCACCCCCAGCCCTATTTTATTTTGAAACAGGATCTTGCCAAGTTGCTGAGGGCCTTGCTAAATTACTAAGGCTGGTCTCAAACCTGCGATTCTCCTGTCTCAGCCCCCCAAGTACTGGGATTACAGGCATGTGCCACTGTGCCTGGCCAGTGATTATCTTTTATGTGATGAATTATGGGTAATGTGGTGTGTGTGTGTGTGTGTGTGTGTGTGTGTGTGTGTGTTTTACTGTAACATATTTTTACTTTTCAGTCATCAGAAAAAAATACTTCTTATTCAAGTAAGAAAGGTTTAATCTTATGAAGAGAGATGTCAGAAGTAGGGTGGTACTTTGTCCCCCTGAAAAATACATCGAGGGTCAATAAACTGTTTTAAACACTTTCTCAGACATTTCCATATAAGCAAACAAGCTAAGGCGAAGTCTGTCTGCTGTGCCTAAGAAGTCCTGCTTCTGAGACGGAGGGAAGGGGCATGATCTGTCATCTAGCCAAACTGACACAAAACCAGGAGGTTATTCCCTGATCTCTGTCACCCTCTGGCCAGAGCTGACCCCGCCTCCGGTGTAACCCCAGTGCTCTAATTTGGAAACTTGAAACTAAGACACCTTGGCCCAGGGTCAACTTGATTCCCTTCTTCTGTTTCTCTGCCTCACACTCCTTCATTAAATAATGCATACTTTCAAAACACACTTAAGGAGCTGGGCGTGGTGGCGCACACCTGTAATCCCAGTACTTGGGAGGCTGAGACAGGAGAATCGCAGGTTCACGCCCAGCCTCAGCTACTTAATGAGGACCTCTACTACTTGGTAGAATGCCCCTGGGTTCAATCCCCAGTACTGCAAAAAAAAAAAAAAAAAAAAGGAAAAGAAAAAAACATGCTTAAGAAAGGCCAGTGCTATATGTTTTATTCTATGTGGAATTTGGAGGGGGAAAAAAAGAAAAGAACAGATCTCATGAAAGTAGGAGGGAGAACATTAGGGTAGAGGAAGGCCGTCAGTGGGAGGGAGAAGGGAAGGGAAGGGGAGGTGTCGGGGAGTGAAACTGATCAAAGTGTGTTACATGCACATGCAGATAGGCCACGATGCAACCTGCTATTCTGTATAATTAATATGCACCAGTGAAAAAATCACACTGAAGCGTGCACCTGCCATGTGCTGGGCACAGAGGGAGTGCAGATATGTCCTGCTGAATAAACGGCCCTGGTCTCTTCTTTGTGGAACTCTCAGTTCTATGGATGAGGTGGCGATATGCATAACTAAGTAAGTATATAACCGCAAGTTGGCAAAAACGTGACAGTAAAACGGAACCAGATGCAGGGATGGGGAATATTAGCGGGAACCAGAGTGGGAGGGGTTACCTTGTGTTGAATTCCATTTATTCTCTACCTTATTGTTGTTTCTGATCACTTCAAGCCAGCAACAGCCTTGGCGTTTCTGCACTTACTCCTCCCTCTCCCAGGGACGCCCTCACCCAGGCATCTCCCTATTCACTCCCTCATTAAATGTATGTCTTTGTTCTAAAGTCACTTACCCAGAGATGTTTTCATTGAGTCCACCATTCAATATACACCCGCTTCACACAGATCTCTATGCTCATACCCTGCCTTAACTGTCTTCATAGCACCTAGGGCTTTCCATAATGTGTAACCATGCATAGATGTGTGTACACATCTATGCATATATTATCACATATATGCATATATACCACACATGCATATGGATGCCCAACTATATCCTTATAAATAAAACACCTGTTTGTGGAGAACCTATTGTGCACCAAGCACCCTCAACAGGTGTTGAAGTTGTGGAGATGAGTAAGTGACGTTTCTGTCCTCATGAGACTTCCTCTCCTTCAGGAGCACAGTTCATAAATGAATTGGGACATAATTTTAGGGAGCAATAAGCTGTGATAAGCAAAAAGCAATATGCTGGGAGCTGGGCCCGGGACTTTGGAATTGATTCTGAATGAGATGGAAAGCCTTACAAAGACATTTAAAAATATTTTAAAGTCAACTTCATTCAGGTGCAATTTGCGTGGAATAAAATGCCCCCGTGCTGCGCATACAATTCAATGACATGTGACAATCGAGGGACACCTCTGTGACTGCCACCCTAGTAGATACAGATTGTCTTCATCACCCCAAAATGCCCCCCAAAGACCCCTCATGCTATTTTTCTGTCAATTCCTGCTCTACCCTAGGCAACTGCTGATCAGCTTTCTGTCTCCATAGATTGGTTTGTATTTTCTAGACCTTTGGATGAATGGAATCAAGCAGTATTGTAGACATTTCCTGATGGTGCTGGGGGTCGAACCCAGGGCCCGGCACATACAAGGCAAATACTTTACCGCTGAGCTGGACTCCCAGCCCAGTTTGGAGACTTTTGTATCTGGCTTTTTTCACTCAGCATCATGTTTCTGAGATTCATTTATCTGCTGTAAATCAGTGTTTGTTGTTGTTTTTTTTTTAACTAAGAAGTATTGATTGTATGAATATACCATAATTTGTTTTTCTGTTTATCTATTGATAGATACTTGGGGTTTGGAGATATTATGAACAGCGCTTTTCAGAGAAGTAAAGAAACTTGCCCAAAGTAGCACAGTTAGTAAAGAAACCAAGATGAAAGCTCATCCTTGTCTGCCTTGAGAGTCCAAGTCATGCACAATACGCGGTACTGTCCCCTTAGACCTCCCAGACATGTTTCAGTAATTGGACCAGAATGTGTTTGTGTAATTTATATTAGCATATATTATTATCTATTTGTCTATCATCTATCTATCCACTTTATGTCATTTCCTTGTTTTGTTTTGGTACTGAGGATTGAACCTAGAGGTGTTCTTCCTCTGAGCTAAACTCCCAGTCCTTTTTATTTTATATTTTGAAACAGAATCTCACTAAGTTGCTGAGGTCCTCACTAAGTTGCTGAGGCTGGCCTCGAACCTGCAGTCCACCCGCCTCAGCCTCCCAAGTATTGGTATTACAGGCATGTGCCACCATGCCATTTTCTCAGTTTAAGTACACAAATACTCCCCTAAATTTTAGGAACAGTTTAATTTCTTGTGAGCCTTAAATTCATGTATTGGGTAGATGTGACCATTTAAAAAATTTCCATCACTGTGGCATTCTGGTCTCAAAGAAATATTAGTGAGGCATGGTAATGCATGCTTGTAATCCTAGTACTTGGGAGACTGAGACAAGAGGATCGCAGGTTTGAAACCAGCTTTGGCAACTTAGCAGAGCTCTCAGCAAAAAGAAAAAAAAAAGAAATATCAGTGGAACAAGGGCCATCTCAGAGGAAGCAATCCTTGGGTTACCTGGGCCTCTATCTCATTTCCCACGCAGGGTCCAGCTCTTGATTCCTGTTCTGTTGAGGACTCATGTTCCCCCATGATGGCAACCTTATCCAGAGACTCCATTCAGACTTTTATTCTCAATTTTGCACTCCCAGGATTTAGCCCTGAGCAGGATGCCTGAGACAGTAAGTACAGTGTAGTTCTGTGCTCTCTATCTTCCCCCCAACACACACACACACACCCGGGTCTCACAGCTGGAGTCCACTCTCCAGCTTTCCTTAAAGAGAGAGAGGGCCACAAAACTAAAATCTGTCTCTGGGAATGTGTGCTTGTCTGACCTAACCATAATCATTCACTCACTCTAGAGCAAACGCCTGTTGCAGAAGTAGCAGGATTCCAGGGGTCTAGAGGACTAAAAGGATACCAGATAGAAAAAGCCTGATGTTATGGTTTGGATTTAGAATGCCCTCCTAGACCTTGTGGAGACAAGGAAGCCATGTCAGAGGTGAGGCTTGGTTGCTGAGGAAGGCAGCCTTGGGGAATGTATATGGCTCCTCCTCCCCTTGCTCTCTCTCTTGCTTCCAGCCTGTCCCCATAATGTGAGAGCAGAGACCTTGTGCGCATTCTCTCTTCCTGTCTCTCGGTTCCCCACACTACGTCCTAAGCTCCTCAGACTTCAACTGGCCTAACATGAACTGAACCCCTGAAATCTCCAAAACTGTGAGCAAATAAATATTTCTTCCTCTACGTTGTGGTGGTCAGGTGTTTTGTGTTAAAGCAGTGAGAGTACTGATTGAAGCATCTGAGTCTCTGAATGGCTGTGTGGAGTTGGTCCTTCTGCTGGCCCATAGGTGATATGAGAAGCAAACTTATTGTAGTTAGCTGGTAAGATTTTGCAACTGTTCATTAAGGTAGTAAGTCCATCCTGACTGACAGACCCCATCACCTTTTTCTTTGGGCTTGGATTTGATGTTTTATCTGTGGCTTTTGGGCTTGACCATGCAGTTCAGCTGCTGGCTTTCAGCTTGGTCTTTCTCTGTTCAGCACTGTAGAGCATGAATGAAGACCAGGAAAGCAAACACCATCTTGTTTACATGTTCCATTTGCCTTTAAAAGTTTATCCATTTGTCTTTAAAATGTTTATTGTTTTAGAAAGGACAAAGAGACTAGTGTACTACCATTTAATGGAATGGTAAGTAACCAAGAAGGGAGGTAGGGGAAGAATGATAGGGAAACTTACTATTCACTGTATATCTTTTAGCATTTTTGAAATTTGGGACCACATAACTCATTTAAAAATGCATATTTTTGAAATACATATATTATTATTATTATTATTTGTTATTTTTTGGTACTGGGGATTGAACCCAGGGGCATTCTACCTACAAGCCACACACACATACACACACACACAGAGAACCCTATTTTATTTTTTATTTTGAAACAGGGTCTTGTTATGTTGTTGAGGATCTCACTAAGTTGCTGAGACTGGCTATGAACCTATGATCCTCCTGTCTCAGCCTCCCAAGTACCAGGATTACAGGCATGCACCACTGTGTCCAGTTAAAGTGTATGTATTACGGTCAGCCCTCTGTGGTTTCAGTTTGGTCTTGGCCCAGGGCATCCTCCTGCTTGTGATTGCATCTTTAACCCCAAGCATGGAGTCTGGCATGAAGCAGATAGCATTGGAGAAATGTTAGGAATGCAGCTGCGAGCTGAGACAGACCTAGTTTAAATCCTGCTGCAAAGAATTGCCACCTGTGTGATTGTGAGTCTGTGTTTTCACTTCTCCAAGCCTCGGTTTCTTTATCTGTGATGTACACAATGCTAGGATCTATGGCACAAGACGAGTAGAAGGAATCCGGGAGACCCAGACTGCCAACATAGCTTTGCACACTGCCTGACAGGGAATAACTGCTCAATAAATGTTAGCTATTATAATTAGACACTGAATAAAGGTTTTTTGAATTCCTGCTGAACTGAACAGGCAGATCCTGTTGAAAATTAAACAAACAAACAAAAAAATAACTCAAGCATCCACACATCCTGAATTAGCGCTGTCTAGGTTCATTTGTCTGAATTTATTTTGAGTATAATAGTCAAACAGCCACAATGCAGTCTGCAGCAGAGGCCTCCACCTCGCTCTGTCCTTTTCAGCCTCTTTGGCATTTATTGATAGCCATTTAGAAAGAGGGTCTGTTTCCTCTGTGGTCGCATTTTCAGAAAGAGAAAATGAGGAAGGGGAGTGGGGAGTGGTATCACAACACGGAAATTTTATTAAGAGATTATTTAATATTATTGATACATGGCACCAAGGGTCCAGGAAATGCAGCAATCGATAAATGCCCGCATCAATGTTTAATCTACTCTTAGCCCTCTGATGGCGTATTTAATTAGCTTGTGATTGGGAAAATTGCATGGCATCCACAAGGCAGTGAATGTTCTGGAACTAAAGAAGCGATTATTTGTGTCTAGAGCGTCTTATAAAAAAGAATGGCTGGAAAATGTAGTGACGTGGAGAGAGTTTAAAACGTGCGAGACAAGGGTGAGGGAGCCTCAGCGGGAAAGTTTACTTTGGGATTCACATCTATTCGTGTGTGTGTGTGTGTGTGTGTGTACATGCATACACGCACGTGCGCCATTTAAATTTCATTCCCACTCTATGGGGTTGGCTGTTGTTCTCAGTTTGTAGATGAGAAAATAAATACTGGGTTTAGGATTTTAAGTAGTTGGCTCCAAGTTTTGTCCTGGTCACTGGTCTACATTGAATCGGTTCCTTCTACTTGGAACGTCAAAGTCACTCACCCTGTGGTCTAGACATGGTGCCTTGACCCTCTGCTTCCTCCTTTATTGCCCCAGGGGATGTCGGATAACAAAAGTGATAAAATGTCCATTTTGTGGGTTAGGAAAAAGATAAGAAGAATAACGGATCACCCACATAGCTGCATCCTAATTCCTGAAAACTGAATATGTTATGTTACCTGGAAAAGAAGGATTGAGATGAAAGTGGAATTAAGGTTACTAATCAGTTGACCTGCTCAAATCCAATCTATCCTTCAAGACCAGACTGAATTCTCACCTCCTCTGGGAACCTTTTCTTACTCCTTTAACCAGAAGTGATCTCCCTAACCTGAAAGCTAGTCTCCACCCCTGGCCCTATATGCTTCCCTTTAAATAATGAGAAACAACATTCCCTAGCCGTTAGAAACAAAGATACAGAACAGGTTTTGCATCTGCATTGCCTGGAGCTCACTTCTGGCCCTGTCACTTACCAGCTGTGTGTTCTTGGGAAAGTTACTTAATGTCTCTGGTAAGTCTTGTTTTACTCATCTGCAGAAGGAGGATAGGGATACTACTAGAACAAAAAGAAGTAATGCACAGAAAGCTGAGCACCCAGCCTGTGGGAGGTGATTAGTCACCGTAAATCAATAAAGCACATATTATTATTTAAGCAACTTGAAAACAGAGTCTAGATTTTATTACATTTCCTCTCTACCAAATGAAGTTTTGTTTTTATTTTTTTGTACCGGAGATTGAACCCAGGGGCATTCTAGCCCTGGATTACACCCCCAGCCCTTTTATGTTTTTTTTTTTATTTTTTATTTTGAAACAAGGTCTCACTAAGTCGCTGAGAATCTTACTAAATTGCTAAGGCTGGCCTAGAATTTCTGATCCTCCTGGCTCGGCCTCCCAGGTACTGGGTTTACAGGAATGCGCCACCCACCACGCCTGGCTCAAATAAAATATTTTTTAAGTGCATGAACGAACGTGGCTGCTGTGGCTTCTGTGGGCTGCACCATGCCTTACGGTGGAGCCTCAGCTCACCTGTTGGGCAGTGGCACCGGGTCCTCCTGTCTCCTTGGGCACCGGGCAATGTTACTTCACCACTGAGCATCTTCCTTGCTGTTTCAAGGCCCCTCCCCCCTGCCTGTATCTCTGGTGCAATCAGCTCCATCACGAGGGCCAATTACCTTGTTCCTGGGCTGTTTGTCAGCAGGAAGGATTTATGGGGGGATAGAACCTTTCTTGGAGACTTTCATCTTTCCTTTGCACGTAGGCTCCCCACCGCCCCTTCCTCCAGTCCCATCCATCAGCTACCCCGAATATATATATATATATATTCCCACATGCGCCCCTGTTACCTTTTCTTCCTTTAAGCCAAACACAGGTAGAAGGTGACGGAGAAGATGCACGGCCCGGTGTGCTTTGGCAGAGGAAACCCGCCAAGATGCTTTAGGAATGAGCCCTTTTCTCATTCATGGTTCTCCGCAGCTGAAATATGGTGGCAGGGAGCTCAGGAAAGAGGCCCCATCCTCCTTTCCCGATGGAATTGAGCCATCTTTTTCCTGGTTGCTGCCTGCCACCCGTGCTGAACGGTTAATCTGTTCCCTTCTCAACTAGTGCATTTATCATAGGGAAGTGGTCTGCTGTGGAAATTATTGATCAAAGGCCTGCCAGGCCCTCTGCTGGGTGGAAATTGAGTGTTGCCGTCAATCAATGGCCTGGCATTTGGAGGTGTGAAGAGGAGGCTGCGGCCTCTGCATCTCTGCCTGTGCAGGGGGGCTGAGGGATGGATGGAGGGCAGGGGAGGGGTCTCTTGAAGCGGCCTCTCCTGATTGGCTTACAGTGCGGGGAGCAGTCACTGTTGCTGGGCAGGATTGAGAGTCCTGGGTGGGGAATCTTGGGAGCTCCAGGGTCCTCATAGACAAGGCCCGGCTCTGTGTGCCTTGAGGGCAAACCCTCTCAACTGCGAAACTAGTCAGTTTGTTGGGATAACTTCTTGATGTATAATTGGCACTCTGAAAATTAAATTAAAATGAGATGGTAGGAGTGGGCTGTGCTCTCTGCGAGTAAGTTCTGTTTCTAGAAACCCTGATGACTTCTTTGCACAGATCATGCGATATTTAGATTCTGGGTTTCCAATAGTAATTTGAATCTCTCCCTTCCTCCTACTTCCCTCCCTCCCTCCCTTCCCTCCTTCTTCCCTTCCTTCCTTCCATCCTTTCTTCCTTCTCTTCTCCTTTCTCCTTCCTTCATTCCCTCCTTCCTTCCCTCCTTCCTTTCTTCCTTCCTTCCTTCCTCCCTCCCTCCCTTCCTTCTTTCTCTCCTTCCTCCTTCCCTCTCTCTCTCGCTTCCTATTTTCCTTCCTCCCTTGCCTCCCTCCTTCCTTCCCTCCCTTCTTCTACCTTCCCTCTCTCTCTCCCTCCTTCCCCTTCCTTCTTCCTCCCTCCCTCCTTCCTTCTTTTCCATTTCTCTTCCTGATAGCCTGCCTGCCTCAAATACTTACCACCCAATGGCTGCTTGTATTGGTCAGGGTTCAACAGATCAACAGAATTCACAGAATGAAAGAAAAGGATTTATTAGATCAGCTCACAATGTCCTGAGTTTTGACTGCACGTGAAGAATCAGAGGAATCAGTAGCTGGTCGGGCAGTCTAAGAGCTGGAGCCTTAGGATTGAAGCAACCACCAATTCAGTCCAGTCCAAGATGTGAAGATAAGGAAGCTCTTTGGAGAAACGATGGTGAAGTTTCAGCTCGAAGGCTGCCAACGATCTCAGACGAGAGCAGAAGATCAAGAAGCTCTTCAAGGAAACGGCAGAGTTGGAGACCGACGATCTCAGATTAGAGCAGACGCGTTTTCTTCAAGAAGAGTCGTGGCTCCCTCTACGCGGCTTTCTCCTTCTTTTATCTAAGTCCTGCACCTATCAGAACCCTGCTACCCACATTTAGGGCAGGACTTCCGGTTCAATCTGCTGGTACACAACCAAAGTCACATGATCTTAGGTGGGTCAAGTTGACAAACCAACTATCACACTGCTCATGCCAGACGCCTTGCTGAGCACTGGAATGGAGAGCTGGATCAGGGCATTCCTCCCTCAAGCTGTCCCCGCTTTTGTGTGGAGAAGATATGAAGAGGCTGTTGTCTGCAGTTCACTAAGCTCTCCAGTTGGAGGGTGGTCAAGGTGAGGCACCTGAGAGGGTACCACACACTACTTAGGGGAGCAGTGGAGCTAGGCGGGCTTCAGGGAGGAGGTGGTTTTTGAGTAGTGCTTTGGAGAAGGACCAGAAGTGTATCAAGAAAGGCAATGTGGGGCGGCGATGGGAGTGTGCATGTAATAGGAACCACCTAAGCAGGGAGGCCAGAGTCATTCGGTGTGGCTGGTGTGACAGCCATCGGGCTGGAGGGGCAGGCAGAGCCCCATCGTCAAGGCCTGTGTGGCAAGCTAAGGGCTTATGGCAAGAAGTGAATGGGGTCATGCACGTGAAGGACTTAGCAGGCGTTTGGCACAAAGCAGGTACTTGAATTATTTTATTCCCTGTAATAACTGGGATTATTGGTCGTAAGTGACAGAAAGCCATCTGTATCAGTCAAGGTCTCAGCAGGAAGCAGATGGAACACTCAATCGGGGTTATATGAGTGGAGTTTAATAAAGAAACTGTTTACAAAAGTGGGAAGCAGCTGTAAAGGAGACCGTGAGGTGTATCTAGTGCAACACCCCAGGGAACTGTAGCACCAGGAATTGGGACACCACTGCACCACCCAGCCAGAAGTGGCAGGAGGAAGGAGCCATTAACAGATCCCAAAAAAGAGACGGAGGAAGAGAAGCAGGAGGGCTGGAGTGACGTCTGCTCGAGGCGGTGTAGCCCATCCTGCTGAGGCCGGTCAGGGAGCCAAGGTATGAATGTCAGGCCTCCCACTCCTCCCTTCCTCCCACCTCCACCTGTGCTCCCTGGAAGCCAGAGGCCCGAGAGCCGCGAGGAAGCGCACAGCTCAGCCTCCCGGGGGTGGTCAGCTGGAGTAAGGCGTCTGCCCATCCAGATGGAGCACAGGAGACAGGCCGCCTCCCGCTCATGCCCACATGTCAGGAAACCAAAGCGCGAGGCCATCCGGTTACAGGAGGGCAGCTGGCTTCCAGCATTGCTGATTCCCAGGTTCCTCTGAGCTCTGCTTCCCCAGCTGCAGCCTGAATTTTCAGGCTGTATAAGATGGCCTGTGACCTTGAGGCTGACCTCCATCCAAGCAGAGACAGTCTCTTTCCTGTAAATTCTAGCCATAGCGCGGGCCTGTGTTGAGTCTTACTTCCCTTGGTAAATAGTCCCAGCCTCATTTCCCTCATTGTTTAAATGGGAACAATACCATTCTTACCTAGTTATGGAAGAATAGAATAATGGTTAACATCATGGAATACCTCGTTATGGAAGAATAAAATAATGGTTAACATCATGGAATTCAGAGCCATATGATCTAGAATCAAATCCCTGATCATCCACCTGTGTGCTGGTTAGTGGCCTTGACTGTGTCTTCATCCCTTTGATCCTCACGCCACACAACTACAAGGTAGCTATGGAAATAGCACCTACCGTACAAGGTCATTAAACAATGGATTAGGTGAAGTAATGCATAAGAATTTTTAGCAGAATCTCTGAAACCTTTTAAGGGCATTTTCCCACTGAGCTACACCCCCTGTAATGGTTTGAATTTAGAATGCCCCCCCCCAGCCCTCACAGAACAAAGGTAGGGATGTTGGAAGCAGGGCTTGGTTGCTAAGGAGGGTACTGGGGTGTGGCTTGGGGATTATATGGTTCCTCCTCCCCCTGCTCTCTGTCTGCCTCTGGCCTCCAGGATGTGAGAGCAGAGCTTTGCACATGCCCTCTCTCCACTTCCTATCGCCATGCCCTGAGATCCAGACCCTGGACTCACATGGGCTGAACCTGGAATCTCCAAAAAACCGTGAGCAAATAAATCTCCTTTCCTCTAAGTTGTGTGGTCAGTTGTTTGTATTATTGCAGTGGGAATGTTGACTGAGACACCCCCCAGTCCTATTTTTCTTTCTTTTTTTTTTAAACAGGGTCTTGCTAAGTTGCTGAGGCTGGCCTCCAACCTGTGATCCTCCCATCTCAGCCTTCCAAGTACTGGGATGACAGGCACACACCACCACGCACAGTGAGTTAATGTTTTTGTTGTTGTTATTATTATTACTATTATCTGTACTTATATTCTGTCCAGGGAACCCCTTTTCTTTTGAGTTTTCAGAAGGAGGGTCCTTCCTGCTGCCCTGTAAGAATGTCCCCTCTGCTGCGCCACAGATGGTACCCAGGTGTAAGTTTCTGACCTCTAATTATGAGTAGGAGCAATGACATCGAGTTGCTCTGCCTCTCACATTCGACTCCTACCTTCTGCCATGAATTCATTTCCTGTTGATTCTAATTCTCCAAATGATCAAGAAGATTCTATGGTTGGTTTCTCTTGCCCTTGCAGAGACCAGGTGGCAGTGACCTGCTGGCCTTCCCCACAGTGCCAAACTGCCAGGGTTCACTATTGGAGATACATCCCTGGTAGCACCTGCTGTGAGCCCAAGGCAGCCCGACAGTTGTGTTAACACCATGAGGGACAGGAGAGTTGGGCTCCCGAGTTGGACTCCCTCACCCTCATGGACTTCCCTTCCCTGGCAAACGTCCATGCTGGGAAGAAGGGGAAAATAGTCTTTTTGTTTTGTTTTGTTTTCTTTTGCTTTGTGAAAGAATCAATTGTCCATGAAATCAAATAAAGGTGAAATACATATTAAAATACTGTGGGCCCTGCTAAAATCAGTTAGATGAAAAAACAGAGCTCCAAAGCCATGCTGGCCCAGGCCTCTGAGATTTATAATCATATTACATCGCTTGTAGTTTGGTAACAACAACAACAACAAAAATGTAAGTGTGTGAATTGAAAATAGAATTCTGGAAAGCCCGGTATAGTGTAAAGAAACTCTCCGGTGGAATGAGGTGATCAGATCCCTGTCTCCCTCCATCCGACTTCCCTGAGAGGTCAGATTCCCTGGGATGGCTCTGTCATTCCACTCACAAGGTGAAGGGGCGGGGCCTGACATTTTAGAGCACACCCCAGTGTCACATTTTTTCTCTCTATTATTGTTTGGTTGCTGAGAATGTTCAATAGGATTTTCTACCTTGAAACCAAAGTCTGAGTGTTATGGATGCCTCGTGGTATGGGTTTAAAAGGATGACAGGCATGGGGCAAAAAATAATTACCCAGGGCAGAAAAGTGTTGATCAATACATCGCTATATTATCCCACTCAGGGGAAATCTGTAAATCTGTGACTCGATCCTGCTTCCTTCCCATTTGCTACATCTGGAAAGAGAAGATTAGAGTCTAGAAGTTCATGTTGATAGTTCTTGCAACAGTCCACTGAGCCACACTCATTCAATCATTCTTTTATTTGCAAGCTAGTTTGAATATCTATGAACTGTGGGGCATGGTCTCAGGTAAGATAGAATTGGCTTTGTACAATGAAAAGAACACGAGCATATTGCCCCCAATTGGAACGGTCAAAACAAAAAAGAAAATACCAAATGTTGGGAGAACCTAAAGCAACCAGGATTTTGTCATGGCTAGAAGGAGTGTGCTTTGCACAAGAACTACTTTAGCAAATGATGTCAGACTTTACTGAATTACACATGTGCACACCCAGTGGCCCAGCATGTTCACAGCGAGGGGCCCATGTAAGCACCGAAAGACGCGTTCAAGAATGCTCAGAGTAGCGCTTTTCATAATGGCCTCATCTGAGAAGGACCCAAATGTCCACCATAGTGTCATAGATAATAATATGTAGCATAGTCACAGAGTGGAATACTATGCAGCCATGGGAATGAGTGAGATATCAACACCCACAGTGACGTCAGTAGATCTATAAATAGAGCAGTATGGGAAGGCAGGCAGAGAGAGGCAGAAAGAAGGCAGGAGAGACGACAGACTGCATTTGCATAGCGTTCAAGATCAGGCGGAGGACATCTTCCTCCACCGTGAAGCTGACGCTTCTAGTTGACAGGTGGGGTCCTTGTTTGCCTCCTAGAACCCAGGCAGGCTCTGACCGCAGTGGGAGGGATGCTGGATGGCAGAACCAAGCCGTCCCTGCTCAGACTGCTGCCTCAAGAACAGCATCAAACAAAACAAATCAACCAACCAACAGGCAAAACTCACCTGTGAGGTTAGAAATGAGGATAGTGGTTTGCCTTAGAAGCGTAGAGGCAGGAAGCAGAGGCGAAGGGGACGTGGGGTGGTAGTCCATGTATTCACCTGGATGCTGATTACACAGGTGTGTTCAATTTGTGGGGATTTATTGAGCTGCATATGGATGGTTTGTTCTCTCTCTCATTTTCTCCCTATATAGACATAGATGTTCATGTACACCATAGTTCAATAAAAGATGAAAATTACACTAGTTTGAGAGTGAAGAAGAGACCTGGTCCAGATCGACCTTAGTCTCTGGCTCAGAGAAGACACTTGTGCTCTGTGTTACCTGTGTTTCTTAGAACTAACTTGTTTCCAAGTAACATAAACTTACCTATAAGTAGCTTAAGCAAAAAGAGGTTTCTTGGACTCTTATGTGAATGGAAAGATCAGACTTCAGGTGTAGCCGGATCCAGAGGTTCAAACAAGGCACCAGAATTGGTCCTCTTGTGTTCTCATGCTCTGCATCTCGGCACTGCTTTCCTCCAAGCTGCCTTGACTCCAGTCTGACTTTCCCATGCAAGAACTCGTCCCTCCCACTTGTTCCCATAGGAGAGGTGAAATCTTACCTTATTGGTCAAAAGCAGGTCACGTGCACACTATTGAACCAATGGATAAGGCCTGCGAGATGGAGTATTCTGATTGGTCAGGCCGGAGTCACATGTCCACTCCTGGAGTCAGAGGTGCTGTCACTCACACCCATACCGCCTTGCCATGACTAGGGGAGGAGGCTTCCCTAAGGGAAGTTGAGGCACTGTTGCCAAAAGAGGGAGGGCTGACCACTGGAAAGGTGGTCAACTAGAGACCTGTGGTGTCCGTGAGCATCAGTGAGTCTCCTGGGAGCTGGGTTGAATGCTGGGCCTTAAGGTCCCCTTGTGACACTAGGTTTGCATGACGTTGCTCCTGATGCTCCAGGGTTCCTTGTTACAACACATTGGTCTCCAGGGTTGTGGCTTAAGAACTGACCAATGAACTTACCCAAGTCTTAAACTTCTAGTAGCGAACCTCCTTGGTTCCAGAGAGAAAGATTCTGTATACAGACACAGCGAGAGAGGCAGAGAGCAGGAAATGATTACATTCACATATGCTATCTTTCGAATTCTTCACGCTTTCCATTTTAAAGACGATGATAAATGAGGCTCAGAGAAATGAAGAGACTTCCCCCAAATCATGCAGTTGATCCCAGACCGGCAGATTCCAAACCTTCTCTTTCTGACAAATTATGTCTATCAGGATTCTAAAGCTCGGTCAGGCTGATTGCATATGGGGCTCAACATCTCTGTGTCACGGGCACTGTCCTTTGCATTAGGAGATGTTTGCAGCCTCTCAGGCCTCCGCTCACTAGATGCTGGGAACATCTCCCCTGTCTCCCCCAAGTTGTGACAACCAAATATGTCTCTCGACAAAGACCCCCCAAGGAGCAAGCATATTGATTATATTGGTTGAGAACCACTGCTATAAAAACTATTGAAATCCAGACTTTGTCCCTTACCAACTCTGGGACTATGGGGCAGAGTACCTCATTTCCTCGAGCCTCAGTTTCTTTATCTTTCCAATGGGGATCCAGACTGTAGTGCCCGCTTACATTATATGCACAAGATATTTAGCCACCGCCTGGGATTTTCAGTGCTTCATGAGTGGTAGTCATATTAGTCTCTCTCACCAACCTGCATATAATTTTACAGAGAGGGTGTTTTTTTTTATTTTTGGCAAATTAAAGACATAGTGAATTGCAAATGAAGACAGGCATTTGAGGCCACTCCTGTTGCCTAATTAGTACAACTCCACTGACAGCCCTGGCTCCTTCAAAGGATGCTCCCTGGGATGTGGGCCCTCTGCAAAGCTGGCTGGGAACTTGGAACAGAGTCAAATGTCCGACATCAAACATTTCCATGCTCAGAAATGAGGCCATGTCCTCCAATGGGGAGCAGTCTCTGTAAACGTTCCCCTGCTTATTAAATCCCTGCAGTGGCCACTTTAATTGGACCCGCCTCCGTCACTTGGCTAATCGTGCTGCACAGCCCTGTTTCTGGTTTTGTCTCCGGAGCAGGATCCCAGGTAGGGGCTCCTGCTTTCGTCTTTCTTAGCTTCTCAAGGCTCCCTCGACAGTGCACTTACTGGCTCTTTCCATCCCTGAGCCAATACCTAGAGGTACTTGGAATTAAGTCACCTCCCTCCAAACCCACATCCATCATCATGCTGGGACTGAGAGACCTTTGTCCATCTCTGTGTCCCCAGTGCCCAGCATATGGCCTGGCACAGAGTATCTGACCAATAAGTGTTGAATAGATTAGACTAAATAGATGCCTTTGGACTTCTTGATGCCCATCAGATGCCAAATCCAAATGCAAAGCCTGAGGACCAAGGTGGTCTCTGAGTTGCACGCTTTCCTGCTTCTTCCAAACTATCTTCCTCGTCAGAGGTCACGATCTGTGGGTCTGCATGCCAAATGCTACTGAAGCCGTGTATCTTATCTAACCAGCTTGGTATTTGGCAGGCAGGCAGTGGGAATGTTTTTGAATAGGGCACATGTTCTCCAGTTCACTAGAGCCTCCCTTATTTGATGGCTGTGGTGCCAACATTATGTTTCCTTCCTGCATGAGCCAGGCATCCCCGACCCCCATGGAGAGGTCCTAATAGGATCCCAAGCCTGGTCCTAGACATCCATGTGGGTCTCAGTCTGCTTGGCCTGAGTCCTGGTCCTGGTCCATTGTGTACCCCTATCCAGTTTGGTGCCACTTTCCGGCCCTCCTTCCTCTGCCAGCCTTCTTGCATCTGATAATTAATAAAGAGAGTGGTTCTCATATGGATCTCATAGTAACTTGTCCTTCTCTCTTTTTATTTTTATTTATTTGTTTATTCATTTGCAGTTCTGGGGTCGAGCCCATGGTATCTTGCATGCTAGGCAAGCAAGTGTTCTACCACTGAGCTACATCTCCAGCCCGTGTCCTTCACTCTTTTTTTATACTTTTATTGGTGCATTGTAATTATTCATCATCCTGAGGTATGTACACACAATGGAATTTTACTCAGTCATAAAGAAGAACAAAATTATGTCATTTGCAGGAAAATGGAGAGACTTTGAGAATATGCTAAGCGAGATTAGCCATGTCCTTCACTCTTGACTTGGACTCTGATCCTTCCACGTTGCTTTGTTTAAAGTAGGTCCCCTAGAATGATGGATACTGGCTTCCAGGGTGAATATCTGACCTCCTCCAGAGGCCTAGCCACAGCAGGCCCTGACTAAGTAGAAGACCTGGTAACAGCAGCTTTCAAAGTACATGCTGGGACTTTCCCCCTCTTTGGGCTCAGTTCTTGGACCACACAGGTGTCATATGCCCACCCAACACAGCTCAGTCTGACCTAGTCCAGTCCTTGCTCCCTCTCCAACCAGTCCCAGTGACCTGTGTCCCCGAGTGGGCCATGTAAAGACATATCCCGGCATGACCTGAAAACCTCAGGGTGGCTTGGTCAGGAGGAGCATGGTGACAGGTATAAGTACAGGCCAAAGAAGATCAGGACAAATGCTCTAATCCTTTTTATTCCAAACATAAACAAATTTATCACACCATTTTTGTGAGTAGCTCCTTACATCCAACCAAAAATAAATGGTGGAAATTCCTTGGGAACAAATATCCCAGAGAGAAAATGGATATTGCTCAGGAGCAAGGTAAATGCAGCAAAAATCCCATTTTTATGAGCCTGAAGGGATGCCAGCATCTCTACGTCGATGGGAGTATGATGTCTATGGAAACAGTACCGGATGTGCACGAAGGGTGTGCTTGGTACCCAGCAGGCTGATTTCTTAGAATAATGAAGTGATAACATTTGCAAGGTACTACACTCTGGTCTTATTTTAGAAGCAGGGAGGCTGAGGTACAAGGGATAGGGTGTCAGCATGGACCTTGGAAGGAGTCAGGAAGCCCGATTTAGTATGTTGCTTTATGACCTTGAACAAATAACATTCTCTCTCTCTAACTCAGTTTTCCCAGCTGTAAAATGGGACCATTAGAATATTTCTAATGAGAATTGGAAATTGGAATTAGAAGGTTGGAATTGTTTTAAAAGCCAGGTGATGGTGTCCATTTAGAAATCCTTGACTGCAGCTGACCAGATCCAGGTTGGCATTAAATGAAAAAAATGCAAAACTCACACAGAAAGTGCAGCCTTGGCTCACATACCTTCCAGACATTCAGTGGTCCTTAGTCCTCATCCTACTATGACTCTTATTAACATCTCTTCTCCTCACACTTGTGCAAGTGTGCTGACACTCTAGTGGGTCTCTACACACTTTACCCTGCTTTCACTACGAAAGGCATCCCATTCGCCGTGCCTGAAACAAAGGAGGGGCCTCTTATTTCACGCAAAAGACATCCAGACATAAATAGCTCAGGCGCTAGTTCGATGGTTCTCAGAGCCATGAAGATCCAAGCTCTTCTCTTTGCTTTTGCACTAGCCTCAATGAATGGGGAAGGCACCAACTTTCTTAGCACATTCCAAGCAAGATGAAGAGGAGGAGCTAGGGATGAAAGTCTATTTCTCTTGAGTTGTCTTCCTTTAAAGAGATTTCCCAGGAGCCCCATCCAGTGACTTCCGTTAACAATTCATCAGCCAGTGCAAACAGAGGCTTGCAAACGGAGGCTTGGAAAAGGAGTGTTTTCACTGGGCACATGGTTAATCCCAAATAAAATAGGGGTTCACTTTTAAAGGAAGAGGAGAAAATTGATATTGAGCAGAAAAATAGCAGTCTGTGTCACGCTGCACCCCTCTCATCCAGTCAGCATCCTTCCACATTCCCACACTCCCATGCTATGCAACGCCCATGAGACCTGCTGTGCAGAAAACCCTAAATCCATCAACCCAGAGAGGCTCGTCTCCTCCAGGAGGCGCCATTTTCTGACAGCCTTTCTCCCCATGTAAGCTATTACTCCATGGTTAGGGGATACTGCCATTCTTGGATTAAACTCAGCCAGAACCTCTGGTTACTACCTCCTCATAGCTAGCTCCCCAACACTCTCCTTTCTAAGGAAACTTATTCCTAAACCACCTTTGATTCCAACTCCAGTTTAGGACCACTACAATCCTGCTTGGTCCCTGATTACAGTTCAATATGAATCACTGAGTCCTACCCTGCCAGTGGGTCCTGATCTAGAATTGTGGTTTCTTTGTTCCCCCTCTGCCTAGTCCAAGCCTGACTCTCCTTTCATGAACCTTGATCCCTGATGTGTGGCTCAGAGGACCTTGGTGCAGGACCACATGCTCCTCTTCGTAAACAAATTATGTTTTTACTGTACCTGGGGAAGGCTGAGTCATGAAGATGAATGCAATTTTCTCTTCCATAGAGCAAAACACATAGTTACATATTGGACACCATACTTATATATGAACAGTGTCTTTAACATTCTGTGGGTTATGAATAACCCACAGAATAAACATTTTTTTGTGTGTGTGGCACTGGGAATTAAACCCCGGGGGAATTCTACCTCCAAGTTACACCCACAGCCCTTTTTTCTTTCTTTCTTTTTTGTTTTGAAACAGGGTTTTGCTAGCTTCTGAGGCTGGTTTTGAACCTGAGATCCTCCTGTCTCTGCCTCCCAAGTACTGGAATTACAGGTGCGTACCACCATGTCCGACCTAAGAAACAGTTTAAAAGATACCTATTCTCTCAGTAATCATAAAAGCGCAAACATTCAGATGCCATTTCTTACTCTTCTAATTACAAAACATTTAAAAAATCTAGCAACGCTAAGTGTTGGTCAGTATATTGAGAAACTGCAAATCTTAGCCACAGCTGATAGAACTGGAAGTTTGAATAACAACTTTGGTAAGCATTCAGAAACATACAGTAAAGTTTAAAATGGGAAAACTCAATGGTCATGCAATTTTCCTCTCGGGTCTATACTTTAAACTCTTACACGTCTGTGTAAGAAAAGTTGACTGTGGATGTTAGAGCAGGATTTGTTTGGACATTTCTCTAGTGGAGGAGGAAGCCCCTCTTGTGCCTGAAGCTGAGCACAGTCCCCAGTGAGCAGACCACCCACCCACTTTCAACAATGCTGCTTCCTAAAGATGGTTTCCTGGTAAAGGGGGCATGTGACTTGGGCAGAGCACCTGCTAGCTTCCGTGGGACTCTAGATAGATGAAGGACAAGGGGAACTTCAAGGACTCCCTGTTCTCATCTAGGCTCTATTAGTAACTTCCCAAGAGAACTCAGGTTCCTGGTTAGTCACTAGATGGTCTAGGATATAATCTGGGCAGATAAAGCACAGAGGCAGTTAGTTAGCTAATAATGGATAAGTTAGTTAGCTTATTCATCGCTGTGGCCAAAATACCTGACGAGCACAACTTAGAAGAGGAAAGGTTTATTTTGGCTCACGGTGTCAGAGGTTCAGTCCATGGTCAGCTGGCTCCAAGGCAGGAACATCATGGCGGCCGGGCGTGGCAGAGGACAGCTGTCTAGGGCATCCAGGAAGCAGAGAGAGGAAGGGACCAGGGACAGATATAGTCCCCAGGGCCACACCCTTCACTCTTCCAGCCACACCTTACCTGCCTATAGTTACCACCCAGTAAGTTCATTCAAATTATTAATCCATCATGGATTTACCCACTGATGACATTAGAGCTCTCATTCAACTATTTCACCTCAGAGTATTGTTGCATTGCCAATACATGAGCTTTTCTGGGGGACGCTATATATATAATCCTCCCGTGTATGTGTGTGTGTGTGTGTGTGTGTGTGTGTGTGTGTGTGTGTGTATTTTTTTCCTGATACTGGGGATTGAACTCAAGGTCATTCTACCTCTGAGCTACACCCCCAAGCCCTATTTTATTTTTTATTTTGAAACAGGGTCTCAGTTGTTGAGGGCCTTTCTAAGTTGCTGAGGCTGGCAGCAAACCTGCATTCTTCCTGTCTCAGCCTCCCGAGTACTGGGGTTACAGGTATGGCTTGACATGCATGGCTTGACATTCTATATTTAAACCATAACATTGTGTGGCAGCTTAGTAGTTCTTGGAGACACTTAAAACCATGGCAGGCTGGTTCTGAGCAATGACCGGGACAGAGAAAACTGATACCAGGGTGAAGCTGGCAGGAGCTCAGGAGGATGACAGAGGCTGCATAAAAATAGGATAAATGTGGCTTTGGGGTCAGACACCAGTCCCAGGAGGAGCTGAGGCTGTATAAAGGTCATAAGTTTTTTTATTCTCATGATAGCTAACCCTTATTAGACATTTGCTATGTGTCAGGAACTGGGTAAAGTGCTTTTCCTACTATGGAAGATATTGTTAATTGCATCTTTAAACTTATTCTCCCTTTTTGCCTGATTAACAGGTCTGTGGTTTTGTTCAAAATGGTAATGTACCCAGAAAAGAATATTCCCTAAATTTCTTGTGGATAAAGATTAACATGTGATAAAGTTCTGACTAATAAGACATAGAGAGAGGTCAGTTTGATGGGACTTCTAGGAATGCCGGCTGCTTATCCTTACTCTTCCTCCTCCTCTGTCCAGGAGGTGGATATGATGGTCAGCATGCAGCAGCCACCTTGTGATCAAGAAGAAATGAAACTCATGCTAAGGACGGCAGTACAAGAAAACAAAATAACCTGGGTCTGGATAGTAATGGTACCATTTATTGCTTACCTTTGCGTTTCTTGTTTTATGAGACAAAATCCACATATTCTGGTTAAACTACGGGGCATTCCGACAGGCTTGATTTTTAAAGATACGCATTCTATCACTTAGTTATATATATATATATATATATATATATATATATATATATTTTTTTTTTTTTTTTTTTTTTTTTTTTTTTTTTTTTTTTTTTTTTTTTTTTTTTTTTTTTTTTTGCGGTACCGGGGATTGAACCCAGGGGCATTCTACCTCCGCGCTACACCCCCAGCCCTATTTTTTATACTTTATTTTGAAACCGGGTCTCATGAAGTTGCGGAGGGCCTCACTAAGTAGAGAGAGAAAGAGAGACAGGGAGAGAGACAGAGAGAGATTGAGAGATCTGAGGCTGGCTGCGAACCCGGATCCTCCCAAAGTACTGGGATTACAAGTGTGCGCCACTACGCCCGGCTCACTTAGTTATTAACAACAAACTTGTGAGGTAGGTACTTGTCTTAGTATGTTTTCTTTGGCTCTAACTGAATATCTGAGACTGGGAAATTTATAAAGGAAAGAGGTTTGTTTAGCTCATGGTTCTGCAGGATGGGAATATCAAGAGCATGGTACTGCATCATGGTAGGGCCTTCCGCTGTATCGAAACATGGCAAAGGGCATCACAGGGTGAGACAGAGCAAGCGTATCAGCTTGGATCTCTCTTCTGTTTCTTTCTTTTTTTTTTTTTGCGGTACCGGGGATTTGAACGCAGGGGCATTCTACCTCCGCGCTACATCCCCGGCCCTATTTTTTATACTTTATTTTGAAACCAGGTCTCATGAAGTTGTGGAGAGCCTCACTAAGTAGAGAGAGAGAGACAGGGAGGGAGAGAGAGAGAGAGAGAGAGAGAGAGAGAGAGAGAGCTGAGGCTGGCCGTGACCCTGGATCCTCCGGTCTCCGCCTCCCAAAGTACTGGGATTACAAGCGTGCGCCACCATACCCGGCCTCTTCTGTTTCTTATGAAGCCACTAATGCCATCATGGAGGCCCCACCCTCATGACCTCGTCTGATTCTAATTACCTCCCAAAGCTCCCCCCTTCGAATACCATCAACATATGAATTTGAGGATTAAGTCTGTAACACACAAACTGTGGGGAACACATTCAAACCATAGAAGTACTTTTACTATTCCCCATAGTATAGATGAGGAAACTTTGACTATTACCCATATTATAGAGAGGTTAAACTAGTAAGCCATGGATCATAGCTAGATCTATGTCTTGCTCACTCTGAATTCGCCTCATTTTCACTGTGCTGTCCTGCGTCTCTACAAGGCATTGGGAAGAGGTTTAATCCAATTCGTATGGGTTAGATCAACAGGGTGTGTGTGTGTGTGTATGTGTGTGTGTGTGTGTGTGTGTGTGTCTGTGTGTGTGTGTGTGTATGTAGGGAGCATGAGAGGAGGAGGGAAGGGGGTGACAATGATATTCTTGAATCAGTCCTAAGAGGCATGAAAATTGGAATTGTAAGTCACATCTATGGTCAGCACCACTGGGTAGAGAATGTGCTCAGGAGTTCCAAGGAAGAGGATGGGAGTGGGGACTCCATGGGAGAAATGCCCATCATCCTTTAAGCTATACACCTCGGGCAGCAGCATGAGGGTACCAATGAGTTGAGAGTCAGGGTGGAGAACATATCAGACTGCTTCAAGCAGGCAGGGAGCCCAGCCAAGAGGCAAATGCTTCCTGACCACACATCAATGCTTCTTTGAACAGACTGATTACTAATCAAGCCATGATAAGAGCAGTGGATAGGATATTTATGCCTCATCCATGGAGAAACAAGGGTATCACCCCATGGACCTTGGGATGATGGATTGAAATGTGGGTAGTGGACATTGATTAGAAACTTCTATGAAGAATACAAAGAAGGGAAACTGGATATTTAATCCTGGCTCCCGTACTTCATAGCTTTATGAGTTTTTTGGGGGGGGTATTGAGGATTGAACCCAGGTGCATTCTACCTCAGAGTTACACCCCCAGCCCTGTTTG
The DNA here is from genome assembly GCA_004027185.1 of Glis glis. Lineage (NCBI taxonomy): Eukaryota > Metazoa > Chordata > Mammalia > Rodentia > Gliridae > Glis > Glis glis. The sequence continues at coordinate 36,622 of PVJS01009317.1, forward strand.
TTTGTTTGTTTGTTTGTTTTGTGGTACTGGTGATTGAACCCAGGGGCATTCTACCTCTGGGCTACATCCCCAGCCCTATTTTATTTTTTATTTTGTTTTTGTTTTGTTTTTTGCGGTACCGGGGATTGAACCCAGGGGCGTTCTACCTCCGCGCTACACCCCCGGCCCTATTTTTTATACTTTATTTTGAAACCGGGTCTCACAAAGTTGCAGAGGGCCTCACTAAGTAGAGAAAGAGAGAGAGAGAGAGAGAGAGAGAGAGAGAGAGAGAGAGACAAGGAGGGAGAGAGAGAGAGAGCTGAGGCTGGCTGTGAACCCAGATCCTCCGGTCTCTGCCTCTCAAAGTACTGGGATTACAAGCGTGCGCCACCACGCCCAGCTTTATTTTTTATTTTGAAACAAGGTCTCACTAAGTTGCAGAGGGCCTTACTAAGTAGCTGAGGCTGGCTGCAAACCTGCGATCCTCCTGTCTCAGCCTCCCAAGTACTGGTATTACAAGCATGCACCACCATGCCTAGCTCTCTCTTTTTTTTTTAATTTTTAATTTAATTTATTTTTATTTTTATTTTTATTTTTGCGGTACCGGGGATTGAACCCAGGGGCGTTCTACCTCTGAGCTACACCCCCAGCCCTATTTTTTATACTTTATTTTGAAACCGGGTCTCACGAAGTTGTGGAGGGCCTCACTAAGTAGCTGAGGCTGGCCACGAACCCGGATCCTCCGGTCTCAGCTTCCCAAGTACTGGGATTACAAGCATGCGCCACCACGCCCGGCTTAATTTTTTATTTTGAAACAAGGTCTTACTAAGTTGCTGAGGCTGGCCTTGAACCTGCGATCCTCCTGTCTCAGCCTCCTGAGTACTGAGATTATAGGTGTGCACCACCACACTCAGCTAGCTTTATAGTTTTTAAGTAATTTAACATCTTTTTTTTTTTTGCAGTACCGGGGATTGAACGCAGGGGCGTTCTACCTCCATGCTACACCCCTAGCCCTATTTTTTTATACTTTATTTTGAAACCGGGTCTCACAAAGTTGCGGAGGGCCTCACTAAGGAATGAGAGAGAGAGAGAGAGAGAGAGAGAGAGAGAGAGAGAGAGTGAGAGAGTAAGGGCTGAGGCTGGCCTCGAACCTGGATCCTCTGGTCTCCGCCTCCCAAAGTACTGGGATTACAAGCGTGCGCCATCAAGCCCGGCTGTAATTTAACATCTTTGATGAGTGGTTAATGACTCACAAGTTGTCATCAGAGTGTAAAGAAGACCTGTGATCATGCTTGGCACATCCAGGTCGGGGGCACTGAGCATAAATGTGTCTCTGCCTTCCCCTGTGGAACCTGGAGTGAGAGGGGATGTCCTCATCCCTTTGTTGCTTTCCAGGAGGAGCCGCAAGACTCCCCAGAGGAGGTGCCCGGATCTGCCATGTGTGCCGGATACTAAGTGCTTTACCTTCTGTGGGTGGCAATGTCCCCGTCAGCCCTTAGCGTCAGGGACTGTTATCTCCCATTATACTTAGAAGGAGACTGAGGCTCAGGAGCCTCAAAAAACTGGTCCTCAGACACAAAGTGAGCAGGTAGGGGAATTGGATTTTCATTCCAGAGCCTGACCTTTAACCATCACGATATTCTGCTTCCTATCAGGAACCCCCAAATTGGATACCAAGTCCAATTTGGACACCCAGACTTTAGCATTGATCAAAAGAAGAGCAAACGTACACTGGGCTTTTTGTCACAGTCTATGGAGAGATAACCAAGCAAGAGTAATGCTGCCCTTGACCGCTGTGTCTCACGCTTCTCTCTCTCTCTCTCTCTCTCTCTGCTTTCCCCTCCTTCCTTCCTTTATCTCCCCCTCCTCTCCCCTCCCTCCCTCTCATCTCTATCTTTTTCTCTCAAAAATAAATAAGCATTTTCTGCTTCGTATCAAGTTCAGTGTTAAAAGGCTTACAGGGACAAAGAAGGCAGGAATTTACAAGATGTAACGATTCTTTGGATGGCAGGACACAGCACGCTGACACTCAGAGAGATGCGAGATAGACTCTCTTACTTACAGCTCCCAGTGAGAGAAGGCTGCCAGGCAGGGCCACACAGAGGTTTGCACCCAGGGGCTGTAGAGGAGCAGTGTGGTGTGGCATCAGCTAGGTTGTGTGGGCTCCTAATACTTTGGAATGGATGCCTGGTGACCCTGGGGTATGACTGTAAGTAGGTAATCAGTTGGGATGTGGACCAAATCGGCTATTCCAGAGGAGGAACTGACCAGCTTCTATTCATAGCTAAACACTGGGTCAAAAGAGCACAATTAAAAACTGCATTGCAGCCAGATGTGGTGGTGCACGCCTGTAATCCTGGTAGTCGGGAGGCTGAGACAGGAGGATTACAGGTTCGAGACTAGCCTCAGCAACTTAGCGAGGACCTCAGCAACTTAGTGAGCCCCTGTTTCCAAATAAAATAGGGCTGGGGGTGTAGTTCAGGTAGAATGTTCCTGGGTTTAATCCCCAATACCACAAAACAAACAAAAACAAAAAACAAAAAACCAAGCTGCATTGCACACACTGTCCCTACAGGCTTACTATCTAGTGGGAAAAGCTGGTAGCAGAAGTTGCCATCTGCAAGAGACAGTCTAGCCTAGTGATTAAGAAAGCAGATCCCAAAGCCAGTCTTATATTTCATCTTCTCCAAACACTGGCTGTGTGATCTTGTGTTGGGCGATTAGCCTTTCTGTGCCGCGGTTTGTGTCCTGTATTTTGGAAAGGGTGATGATAATTGTCCCTGTCTCAAAGGATAGGCCGAAGGAGGAATGAATGACTATAACAAAGCCCTTAGAGGAGTTCCCAGCAAAACATGCATATCCTTTAAGTGGGAGGTATTATTATTAATATTGCTATGGTGGTGATTAAAACGCAATGCTTGCTCTAGTGGAAAAAACGCACCAAAGGTTTTGAGAGAAAAAGGTTAGACTAAGAAGGGGGGTTTACAAAGCACAGGTTGCACCCTCTGGCTGCCCACATGGTGCATGCGTGGGTGCTCCTGGTCCCGGACCCAGCTTTGGAGTGGGCTGATCCTCGGGACATTTGGAGCCTGTTATGAGACACTCACAACAGCTGGGAAGGAAGGGCAGAGCAGACTGTCCATCTAATTCCACCTGGGGAAGGTGGACTGGCTGCAGGAGGAGACCTGGGAGAGGGGCCGGGGAAGGTGAGCTGCCCACATGCTGCTGGCAGGTCTGAGGACAATGGGCCACTCACAGGCTGATGGTGGGGCTGCCCTATACAGAGGCCGACTTAACAGTTACTTTTATGGGGTCATCTGCTGGTTACTGAAAACCTCCTCGGGCCGCGATGCTTCAGAATCCACCATTAGCATTTCTACCTAATTACTTTTGTAGGCAAGTACATTTTCACAGGATTAAGGCATTATGTCCCCCACGAGGGACTAAATAATACCTCCTGAAGGATGAGCTACATGGATTACAGGGGCGCCATGTAATCCCAGCCTTCCAGTGTTTTCTGGAGGAGAAAATGACTGCAGAGTGACATTAAGCAGAGCCAGCTTAACTGCTCGGCACGTTTGCACTTGGTGGCACCCCAAACTCGATCTTGGTGGATATTTATACAGTTGTCTAAAGTGTAGATCGTACATCGATCTGGCAGGCGTTTGCCCAGATTTTCCCGGACGGTCTTGAGCAGCGCCTTCATTAATGCATTGATTAATTCGTTTGGTCATTTGCATTGATTAATTAATTCATTTGGTCAACAAAGATCTATGAAGAACTTGGATGTGATAGGCCCTGGGGAGACCACCATGATCAGAGCCCCTATCATGAGGGAGTGTCTAGTCTGGAGAAGGAAATGAGCATTGTACAAATGCTGTAAGGTTACACACGGGCTTCAGGCAAGTTTTTGATGCAATGTAGACTCCCTCTCCACATATGGTGGCATGCTGCATTTCTGGGATTTGTGCCACTGTGAGGTCTTCTGCTCTTGCATCTGGGCTGGTCTTTGGACTTGCTTTCACAAATCGAATGCAAAAGAAGATGAATGCAGTCAAAAAGGAGCTGTGCCCATTCCAGGCCTAAGTCTGAAGGAATCTGACAGCTTCCCCTTTCTCTTTCCTGGCATTTCTGAGCAGCTGTGTAGAAGAATGCGCAGACTGCTGGAGAAAATACAATGGCAGGAAAAGGCCCTGAGACTACATGGAGAAAGAGGGCCCCGTCTGTCTGTCCAGCCTTCAAGGTGAACCCAGCCTCCACCTGACCTGCCAGCTGACACCATCCATGGAAGACCACCCACAAGACCAATAGAAGGACCACCCAACCGAACCCAACCCGGATTGCAGAATTGCAAAAGATCCAGTAGATTGCAATAAAAATGCTTGGATTAGTTTAAACCACTGCATTTTGGAGTGGCTTATTGCATAGTAGGAGAAAACTGATAATCAGTTTTAGAACTTGAATTCTTAAGCTTTAAAATTAGATCATATTTCTATGTAATTGTGTTGTGTGTTCTATGTAATTAAATTCCAGGTTAGTTGCCTGGGTTTAAATTCTGACTTCTCCTCCTATTAGTTGTGATTTTTGGACAAGTTATTTCACTCATCTATAAAATGGGCTTAATAATAATAATAATAATAATAATAATAATAACAACAATGACTACCTTATAGATTTTGGGGAAAATTAAATGATCTGATACATGTGATGTATGGTGCCCAGAACAGAGTTAAACACTAAATAAATTTCCAAATCATTTCTTAATGATCACATGTCACTGCATGGGAATGTTATAATTTAATCAATCTCTTATTATTGAACATTTATGTTGTTTCCAATTCTAGAATATGCAGAGTAAAAATTCTCTTTTCCATTTTTCAGAGGAAGAAATGGCTAATGGATTAGTGGCTAAGAAGCCTGTGTTCTCATTCCCAGGGCAGCTTGCTGGTGTACCCAGCTTGAGCGCCAAGCAATCCACTTATGTGTGGGTTTTGTCGACTGCCTCTGGCATTGTATTATAACTGTTTCCCTGGAGACTAGAGTTACCATGAGCAAAGTAAGATTTTTTGACATGCTAATTTTTGGAAAACAGTGAGCATTCTAAACTTCTACAATTCTAAACTTCTCGGTTCTGTTTGCTTCAGCCTTCTCTCAGACAGCATCATCTTTGGACCAGCAAGGACATCTTCTGCTAAGGAGGAACAGGGGCCAAGGATGAGAGATGGTGCTACACAATGGAATGGTCCTTAGCCTGACTTCCAACAGTCCTGCATTTGAATTGTAGTTCTGTCTGTCCCTAACTATATAACCAAGGACAAGTGACTTCTTTGAGTCTCAGTTTCCTCATCTGTGAAAAAGTGCTACTTCCCTCCCTCTCCCTATCCCTCTCCTTTCCCGCCCCTTCTAGCCACCCCATTGTTGTGAGGATTAAAGCAACTAATTGATATAAAGTGCCTGACCTAAGTGCTCAAGACGATGTAATTATCATCGGATTTTTGATATTGGTTAGGGAACCTCTATGGAAGTCTTAAATAAGTTTTCATCTTTCTGGCCTGGAGAACGTACAGCCCTGGGAACTGAAAATCCTTTGGATCAGAGATCTGAACTTCTTTTGGTGCTCTCTGAGGTGTCAGAAAAGATGAAAATAAAAAGTAAAAAAAATATTTCTATAAATGGGAAGGCTTAAGGAAGCCAGTTCATGCCAAATCACTCATGGGTGTGGGATTCTCATTTTAATACACACCTACCTATTCACCATAAATTTCCTTTCACTGATATCCACTCAACTTTTGCATATGGCACTCAATGCCCTGTCTCAGTGGACAGGGTTGTTAAAGGAACCAGGAGATCTTGTCAATGATGGGTACCACTATGGCCACATAAGAACTTGTGCTCCATGGCTCTCGTCCATCTCTCTCTGTTGCTCTCTTCATCATCTGCAGGGGTTGTCACTGTATCATTCAATGTCCAGTCCCTGCCAGGAGTAATTTCATCTCTGTAGGACTTGGACATTCCCAGACATGCTGGAGTAGCCTAGTTCCAACCTTTCTGAAATGAATTTAGGCTGATCGGAAACTTTAGTCACTCTGGAAACTTCATTTCTTCTTTTCTGCATCTTCCCTGACAGTTTTGTTGGCACGAGGCTTAATCATTAATATCAAATGCCAACAAAAAAAACTTTTGTTCTTTACTGAGAATATCACCAGTCTTTCTTCTTTTTTCCCTTTCTTCTTCTCTCCTTTCCATCCCTCCTTTTTCCTTCTTCCTTCTTTTTTCAAACATATATTGGGCATTTTCTACATGCCGAATCACGTGTTGGATGTGGGGAATGTAGCTGTATATGTAAGGGGAAGTCTCTGCACTTCTGTTGCATATAGTTTTATAGAGGAGGAAAGCAAGTAAAAAAAAAAAAGAAAACCTTTCTCATCTATTGCCACATAATGTTGTATAATAAACTGTCTTACTGCAAACACTTGTTAGCTTATAAATAGTATTTGTTGACTTACAACAAATATTTATCATGCTTGCAGGTCTGCAGGAATATTGCATTTGGAGTACTGAAGGACAAGTATATTCTAGGGTTCAAGTAAATTCTGGGGTCAGCTGGTCCTGCCTGCTTTTAAGGTGCCAATCAGCGGGGTCAGGCTCCAGGCTGACAAGTTGATTCAGGTCCTAACCATTTCCCCTACTCATTTTGAAGTGAGGCTGAAGGTCAGTCATTACTCAGGGCATTTTCTTTGCACCATGGATCATAAGAGGGCAAGAGGGCAAGCCCAACTATGTAAACACATCTAAGCCTCTCTTTCTATCATCATGTTAACATCCCATTGGCCAAAGTATGTCATGTGGCCAAACCCAGCATCCATGGAGTATGGACCTATACTTCCCCTGCAGTGAGAGAGGAAGAGAGTGAATATTTACTCAACAATATTTCCAACTGTCACAGGATGGATAAGTAAAAGGACAGAGGTAGCACAGAGTACTATGGGCTACAACAGCTGAGGACCTATTGTAATAATGTGCCTGAAAAAGTAATTTTTTAGCCTCGTTTTCTACCCTAGAAATTAAATTCCCTGCCTTTACTGCCCCAAGGACAAGATTAGTTCCCCAAGGACGGAAAAACCAGTTCCTGCCTTTATTGCCCCTAAGAATGACATCCAATAAATCAGTTCCTGCCCTTACCTCCGCCCCAGGACAAAGTCCTAAAACCAACCCCCACCTCTGTGTTTAACCCCCTACCCTAAATTAATCACTTTACCCCTAAATAAGGGAAAACTTTCTGTGGTTGGCTAATTCAAACCCAAACTGCAAAAACCTGTCTCTGTACCCCCAGCTTGTTCTATAAAAAGAGAGCTGTAAGCTACACAAGGGGCTGCCGTTCTAGCCTGTGCTGGTGGACGGTAGCTCCGCGGTATTAAAGCCTCGCCTTAACTGAGTCGGTGGTCTTGGAATTTCTGTTTCTCGCACCTTGTTCAACACTATAATATTGTGATGTAATACAAAATATATACTTGCCCTTTTCTCCCAGTTCATGATACAGAGCTCCCAATCCCTTGGAACTTCCTGGGTGATAGGAGCATTATTTTTCCTAGGGAGGTGACTCTTAGTAGTCTTCCAGATGGGGACTGGTTACTAGCAAGAGCAAACCATGACTAGAAGCTTGAGACTTTCAACCCTACCTTCCTTCCTTTGGAAAGGGAGAAGAGGCTGAGATTGAGTTAACCTTGATGCCTTCATGATGAAGCCTCTAGGAAATCCCTGACTGCTGGCTGTGGTGAGTTTCTAGGTTTCCAAACACATGGTGGTACCCGGAGTGTGGTGTGCTAGAAGAAGGCTCTACACCCTCCCTGATGCCTCACCCTATGCTTCTCTTCATCTGTATCTTCTATCGCATCCTCTATTCATATAATAAACTAGTAAATGTAAGTATTTCCCTGGCTCCTGTGAACCATCCTAGCAAATTAATCAAGCCCTGTGAAAAGGTCACAGGGACCCCAATGTATAGCCAGTTGGCCAGAAGCACAGGAAAACCAAGCTGGGGCTTTTAATTGGCTCCTGTGTTGGTAGTAGGCAGTCTTTGGGGACTGAGCCCTTTCCCCGTGGGATCTGAGTTTAACTTCAGGCAGACAGTGTTGCAATTAAATTGAATTATAAGAACTCCCATTTGCAGTTTTCTGGAGAATTGTAGGTATGAAGAAACTGTCTCCCTCCAGTTCCACAAACACATATTTTTGGTGACCAGAAGCATAGTATTGACTGTGGGTGTAGGAGAAGAAATAGTATTTATTCTTGAATGCATGTGGTCAGAGGGGACATCACAGAGGAGGGGAGCCTTCAACTGAGCATGTAAGATCTCAGACAGTGAGCTGGGTGAAGGTTTAGGACTGCCTGCTTAAGGCAGATGGAGTTGCTCATTGTGTCATCCTTGGAGGATAATAAAGCACCACATCCCTGAAATGTCCCTCTGTGCTCCCAAGAACTGAGCCAGGTTCAGGGAACAACAAAAGCACGCCTGGGCTGGAATGTCCGCATACATGTTGTCTGGAAGGATGCTCACTTTCTCTCATGCCTGTTGGGAATTAGGGCAGGTTAGTGTTATCTGTAGAGAGCTGCTTTCTTGCATGCACACCAAGTTCCTTGGGATGCTGGTCATGCAATGGGACAAAGCAAGCTAAGTGGGTGATGTCACTGCTTCTGTGACCTCACCTAGAAGACCTCTCTGCCTGTGGTAACTAGTTGAGAGCAGAACAACGTGGAAAGGATAAGTGCTCGTCCAGCTGGCTGTCACTGGACAAAGTATAGTGAGGGACAGAGGCTCTATTTTCTGGCAAAACACCAGACTCACCCTGAGAAAGCAGGGGCTACTTGTCCAGCCCATCACCACTGGAATTTTCCCATAAGCATTTTTCAATAAACCTATGTCTGACATCCCATCTCCAGATGTCTTCTTTGGTCTCTCAGCAACACATCCCACCACCTCAGCACCACTGGGCTATGGATAATACTTCCATGTAAATGTATATGAGCCAGAGATCCCAGGGCCTTTTGATAGCTAGTGTTCTGAGCACCAGCATAGGTGTAGGAAGAGAGATTTTTAGAAAGAAGAACAAAGGCCCAGACCCCAAGGTCGTGTCTTCTAGGACAGACATTGGAGGATCCAAAGATCAAAGCAGAGAGATGCACAGCCAAGAGAGATGTTAAGAAGGGAAAGAACTGGTTACCAACCACATCTTTGTAAGTACACATGGAAGCCAGTGTGGATAATGAATGGAGAGGTAAGAACCTGGAGGTGAAGGACCAGCCAGGAATCCACTGTTGACCTACAGGTGAGAGATAGGGCATGAAAGGGAGAAGATAAAATAGAATGATGTGCTCAAGAGATAGGATCCAAGATATTAGCTAGGGAAGGGAAATTGGTATTATTCAGGGACACTGATTGGGTCACAAAAGGAAGTGAATGTTCAGCAGGAAAAGCAATGGTTACCATTAGGCGTCACAAAGACTGACCTCTTTCGGCTTTTAGGAGAGTTACTGGGTATGTGGACACGGAGTGAGGCTTTGGAGGCAGAGACACAAGAGTCTGAGTCACAGATTCAACACCTACCAGTTTTGTGACTGAGAAAATTTTCTCCACTACTCAGCAGCCCTTAATAGCACCATTCTGGGATTCAGCTCCCATTGATATAAAATGGGGAAAATATCTCAATACAGCTATCGTGAAAATTAAATAAAACAATGGATGTGAAGGGTCCTGGCTGGAGATTTGACAAAGTCAGCTCTCAACAGACACATTAACTGGTTTACAATGAATTAACTCATATATATATATACATATATACACATATATGTATACATATCTACATATATATATTTCAAAATGCCTCTATGAGATTGAAACTGTTATTATCAGCATCCTCTCTTTTTCTTTTTCTTCTTTTTCTTTTTTTTTTTTATTTTGTGGCACTAGGGAGTGAACCCAGGGGCATTCTACCTCTGAGCTACATCTCCAGCCCTTTTTATTTTTTTTTTTGTTTGTTTGTTTTGAAGCTGGGTCTCAGTAGGTTTCTGGGAGTCTTGCTACATTGTTGAGGCTGTCCTTGAACCTGTAATCCTCCCAAGTAGTGGGATTACCGGTGTGCACCACACCATGCCTTGCTAAGTATCCTCAGTTTATAGAGTAAGAAATGAAGCTCAGAGAAGTTATGTAACTTGCCCAGGATCAGAGAGTGAGGATTTGGACCCAGGGAGTCTCTCCCAGAGATGGTGTGTTTGTCTATCACTGTCGAGTGAGGCTTCCCCTGCAGTGTATGTGTGTGTGTGTGTGGGGGGGGTGCAGTGTATAAGGGTAAAGGTGAAAGTCAGAATCAGTGCAGTGAGTCCTATTCTGTGATCTCCCTGACCCCCTCTCCCCCATGCCCCTATGCAGCCCCAGCAGCCTACCGTGGATGCACTTAACCGAAGGTGAACCGGATAGGCTGGCATCGCTCAGCACTTGGTGAAGGATGCATGAGAGAGAAAACCTGGGCTCTAAAAGATGCAGAAATTTGCCAGGTCAGAGGTGGCAGAACTGGGCTTGGACAGGTCACAGCACAGCCACACTGTGGGTCTCCAGGGTTGGCAATTACTGAAATTGCTATTGTTTGACAAAATCATATTTCTAGGAAGTTTCTTTTATTTATTTTTATTATTTTATTTTATTTTATTTTATTTTATTTTATTTTATTTTATTTTTTGTGTGGTACTGGGGATTGAACCCAGGGACATTCAACCTCCAGGCTACACCCCCAGTCCTATTTTTTATTCTTTATTTTGAAACAGGGTCTTACTAAGTTGTGGAGGGCCTCACTAAGTAGCTGAGGCTGGTCTCGAACCCGGATCCTCCTGTCTCAGCCTCCTAAATACTGGGATTAAAGGTATACACCAGCACGCCCAGCTCAAAGTTTCTTAAAATGTATTTTTATACTTTTTTGCGTACGTTGTAATTATCCATCATAATGAGGCTCAGAGTGACAGAAGCACGCATGTCCACTGCAGCTGGCGTGTTTTCTTCCGGATCCCATCCTGCCTCTCTCTCCCTGTACATATTATTGAGATTGGGGTTGGTAATTTTGTGTATGTACATAGCATTATTTGAATTGTTTTCTTCATCAAGTCTCCCTTTTTTCCCTCCCCAAATCCTCTCCCTCTATTCTATTGGTCTCTCTCCTCGTTTATCCGAAGTCCCTTTTGTTTCCCCAATTTCTCTCTAGCTTCCACATACGACAGAAAACACACCACCCTTCACTTTCTGAGACTGGCTAATGTCATTTAGCATAATATTCTCCAGTTCCGTCCATTTTCCTGCAAATGACATCATTTTGTTCTTCTTTATGGCTGAGTAAAATGCCATTGTGTATATATACCACAGTTTTGTAATCCATTTTTCTGTTGATGGATACCTCAGCTGGTTCCTTAATTTGGCTACTGTGAATTATGCTGCTATGAATGTGGATATGCATGTATCACCATAATATTCTGACTTCGATTCCTTTGGAAAGATACCAAGGAGAAGTATGGCTGGGTCATCTGGTGGTTCTATTCCCAGTCTCTGAGGAACCTCCACACTGATCTCCATAGTGGTTATACTAATTTGCAAGCCCACCAACAGTGTATGAGGGTTCCTATTCCCCCTCATCCTCGCCAGCATTTACTATTATTTGTATTCTTGCTGATTTCCATTCCATTCTAGATGGACTCTCAGTGTCATTTTGATTTTTCATTTCCCTGATTGCTAATAATGTCAACCATGTTTTGTAGGTTTATCGGTCATTTATACTTCTTTTGAGAAGTGGCTATTCAGTTCCATTGCCTATTTTTTGATTGGGTTATTATTTTTGGTGTTAAGTTGACTATTCAGTCCCATTGCCTGTTTTTTTTTTTTTTTCGTGGTACTGGGGATTGAACCCAGGGGTGTTCTACCTCTGCGCTACTCCCCTGACCCTATTTTTTATACTTTATTTTGAAACCGGGTCTCACAAAGTTGCGGAGGGCCTCAAAGTTGTGGAGGGCCTCACTAAGTAGAGAGAGAGAGAGAGAGAGAGAGAGAGAGAGTGCTGAGGCTGGCCGCGAACCCGGATCCTCCGGTCTCCGCCTCCCAAAGTACTGGGATTACAAGCGTGCGCCACCACGCCCGGCCCATTGCGTATTTTTTGATTGGGTTATTTTTTTGGTGTTAAGTTTTTTAAGTTCTTTGTATAAACTTTTTTCCTGTAAAGGTTTGTTTCTTTATCCTCGCAGGGAGTGCAAAAGATGAATGGAAGGAGATAAGATATAGCTCTGGAAACACCGGCCCACATTTGACTCATAAATCAATGTTCTCATTTGAAGCTGGCTCCAGTTTTCTCTGAAAACTCTCAATTTACATCCAGGCACACTGTGTTTGCACAAAGCACTGTCTCACTATGTTTATAAGGGAGCTACTAGGCCAGGCGTGGTGGCGCACGCTTGTAACCCCAGTACTTTGGGAGGCGGAGACCAGAGGATCTGGGTTCACAGCCAGCCTCAGCTCTCTCTCTCTCTCTCTCTCTCTCTGTCTCTCTCTCTCTCTCCTTAGTGAGGCCCTCCGCAACTTCGTGAGACCCAGTTTCAAAATAAAGTATAAAAAATAGGGCCGGGGGTGTAGCGTGGTGGTAGAATGCCCCTGGGTTCGATCCCTGGTACTGGAAAAAAAAAAAAGAAAAAAGGGAACTACTAGACTTTGTGGTAGAGCATGAGCTCAGGAGTCACACTGAGTCCCAATCCGGAAGTCACCATGTAGAAGCGTGGTTTCATGGGGAAGTTACACAGCGCCTTCAAACCTCAGTTTACTCAAGAGTTTACCCACGTGTGTTAGCCTGATCCCAGCTTTCCTGCAGAGGAGGGCTCATGCATCAACCTGAATGATAAAGGGGAAGCTGGGATTTCCTGAAAGTGGGGAGCAGCAGCAATCCTCCAGGTCCCGAAGAAGAAAGAGAAACTTAATGATAAAGATCAGGGATGGAAGGCCCACCCCGTCCTCCCACCATAACAATGGTTCTTCCGCTCCCACTTTGAGTATCAAGAGGTTGGTGTGTTAAGACGTTGACAGGTACCTTTGTAGGGCTAACACACAGACCTTTAATTAGTCACACAATTGTGCACTTATTCATTCAGCCACTGATTCAACAAATAAGCTTTAACATCTATGAGCTAGGTACAGTGCTAAGGGCTACCCATACTATAAGAAGAGATTAGCAAAGCTTCTGTCTCTATGGGGCTTCCTTTTCAGAGGGAGAAGCAGACGGCAAGCCAGCAGGTAAATGGGAAATGTACAGCCTGGTGCCGAAAAGTAGTAGGAACAAAAGGTGAGCAGGATAAGAGGTGTGTCTTGGGGATTGTGATAGTTGGTCTGGTTTGTCAACTTGACCCACCTAAGATCATGTGACTTTGGTTATGTAACAGCAGATTGAACTGGAAGTCCTGCCCTAAATGTGGGCAGCAGGGTTCTAATAGGTGCAGGACTTAGATAAAAGAAGGAGAAAGCCGCGAGGAGGGAGCCGCGACTCTTCCTGAGGAAAACGCATCTGCTCTCGTCTGAGATCATCTGAGATCGTCGGTCTCCAACTTTGCCGTTTCCTTGAAGAGCTTCTTGATCTTCTGCTCTCGTCTGAGATCGTCGGCCTCCAGCCTTCGAACTGAAACTTCACCATCATTTCTCTGAAGAGCTTCCTTATCTTCACATCTTGGACTGGACTGAATTGGTGGTTGCTTCAATCCTAAGGCTCCAGCTCTTAGACCGCCTGACCAGCTACTGATTCCTTTGATTCTTCACGTGCAGTCGAGACTAAGGACATTGTGAGCTGATCTAATGCGACGGACCAGCTCAGCCGGAGAGCATTGAGACTGACGGGACAGGGATCTCGGAAGGTGGGCAAGGAGTCGGCGATGAGTGACAAACAGACACAACTCAAGGAGGTTGCATCTGAGTGTATTTTGCAAAGTTTTAGGCAAGGATTTTATACACAATGATTAGGGAAACAAAATACATCATCAGCTGATTGTTCATGCTTGTGGTTTATACAATCTTAATGTTTTTTAAAAAAT